>JAQOSZ010000252.1:0-173882 GCA_030347455.1 Kentomonas sorsogonicus | reverse complement strand
TCAACGTCAGCTTCTCCGAGTCGCTCTACGCCGACCTCACCGCCGCCGGCAAGAACGCGCAGCTCACCCTCTACGACGGCGTCGGGCACGAGAGCTGGGTCAACGTCTTCAACGACCCCAGCGTCCCCACCTGGCTGCTGGCGCAGCGCAAGACCAACTTCATCAGCGGCTCCTACTTCGTCAACGGCCACATGCTGCCCTACCGCGTCCAGTACCCCGAGAACTTCAACGCCTCGCAGCAGTACCCGCTCCTCGTGTTCCTCCACGGCATGGGCGAGCGCGGCGCCGACAACGAGGCGCAGCTCACGTGGGGCCGCGAGTGGCTCGAGGACAACTTCCACGCGGCGCTCCCCGCCATCGTGGTCGTCCCGCAGTGCCCGGCGGACGCCTTCTGGGCCAGCGTCGAGCGCAACATCGTCGACGGCGTCTCCAAGTTCGACTTCTCCCGCGTCGACTCGCAGGCGAACCCGACGATGCAGACGCTGATCCGCCTGACGCAGAACTGGGTCAACTCGGGTCTCGTCGACAAGCGCAAGGTCTACGTCGCGGGCCTCTCCATGGGCGGCATGGGCACCTACGAGATGCTGTGGCGCATGCCCGACACCTTCGCCGCCGCGGCCGTCTTCGCCGGCGCCGGCAACGAGACGCTGGTGGCGGACGCGACCGCGGCCACCCCCGTCTGGATCTACCACGGCGACGCCGACGCGACCGTCCCCGTCGCCTACGCGCGCAGCATGAACGCGACGCTGGTGGCCGCCGGCCGCGCGCAGACCCGCTACACCGAGGTCCCCGGCGGCGACCACGAGGCCAGCTGGACCACCGCCTTCGCCGACCCCGCCCTCGCGCCGTGGCTGTACAACTTCACCCGCGCGTGAGGACGAGCGCAGGCAGCCTAATCTGTTTTCTTTTTTTTTTTTGTTTCCCTCCCTCGCCTCCCACTCCTTTCCCCTTCTCTCCCCCTCTATCCATTCGTCCGCAAAACTGAAAACGCCCGTCTTCTAATTTCTTTTCAATCTTCTTCATTCATTTCTTAACACACCCCAAAACGCTCCCTCTCCCCTATTGCTATTCCACATCACGGAATCGGCCATACTATTGTTAGTATTGTTATTGTTCGTTTCTTTATTTCTTTATTTTTATCTTTCGATCCTAATCCATGAGCTGAAAAAGTTCCTCAACACTGCATGCCGCTGGAAAGTATAGCGGCGTTGCTACGAGTTCAAATGGAAAAATAATCATCACAGGGGACGCGAAAGCAGTGAGAAAAATCGTAAAGCGCGTAGAGTACGACCCGGTAAAAGCGCACTCCAGTATTCACCGCAAGAAAAAAAAAAACAGCGAAAATACGTGGCGAAAGAGGAGGACGCGCACGGCAGCGAGATCGGTGGGGCTCGGTGCCCTCACACCCGCACCCCGACTCGGCCCTGCACCCGGCAAGGGAGACCTACCGTTGTCAACGCAATCCTCTTGTTTGGTTGGTTACTTAGTTCCCCGCAAGATAGTTGGTGCTATGTGTCCTCTCTTCTCTCCGCAATCAAAAATGCAAACAAAAGAAATGAGTACGGGTAGCGCAGCAGGCCGTCACCCCGTATTTGGTGCCCCATGCCCCTCGCACGCGACTTGCTGTCTATATGCACCTGCTTGGCTCGCGCCGTGCGCGTTGTTGCCGCTGCGGGCTCTGACGCTGCACAAGCAGCAGCGCCGGCGCCCGTGCGCCTATGGACGGCTCCCGCGCCCACTGCGTCCAGTGCCGTGCTGCGTGCCGGCCCTTTCTTCTCGGTCAATTCTATGAAGAGCCCGCTGCCACTCTTTCACCCTTCACTTCCCACGTCTCTCTCTCTCTCTCACCTATTCCCTCCCTCACAAGTTTACACATTTAGCTCACACCGCACTTTTTTTTCCCGGTCTCCCCACTAGCGTTAGCCATCACAAACAAAACGAGCTCTCGGCTCCCTCCCTCTCCTCTTCCTGTACCCTTTACATTGTTTCTTTGTTTCTTTACCGTTGTTGTCCACGTTCCATCCATCCTGGTGGATTCGCTACCTAACCGTAACCCTACCGGCATTGCCTCCTGCGTTTCCTCACCGCGCTCGTAACACGCAGCCCATGAAGTTCCTCCAACGCTCCGCGCTGGCGCTGCTGGCGGCGGCCCTCCTGTGCCTGTGCGGCGCGCCCGGCGTCGCGGCGCAGTTCGAGCACTACTCCAACGGCTCCTACACCCTGCAGGGCTACAGCATCGTCTACAAGGTGCTGTACCCGCCCGCCTTCGACCCCAGCAAGCAGTACCCCGTCCTCTTCTTCCTGCACGGCGCCGGCGAGCGCGGCAGGGACAACGAGGCCCAGATCGCCGTGTGGGGCAAGGACTGGGTCGAGAGCAGCTTCTACAACAACGCCGAGAACCCCACCATCGTCGTGCTGCCGCAGTGCCCGCCCGAGTCGTACTGGGCCGCCGTCTCCCGCTACAGCCTCGACAGCGAGACCAGCTCCGAGTTCCCCAACACGACGACCCCCACCACCGCCATGATCTCCCTCCAGGGCCTGATCGGCACCTTCATCAAGCACGGCTACGTGGACAAGACGCGCGTGTACGTGGGCGGTATGTCGATGGGCAGTATGGGCACTCTCGAGTTGCTCTGGCGCATGCCTGACACCTTCGCCGCCGCCATCGCCATCTGCGGCGGCGCGCAGAATGACCGCGTGGTGGCCAACATTGGCAATATGCCCCTGCAGCTCTTCCACGGCACGGCGGACCCCACGGTCAACGTCAGCTTCTCCGAGTCGCTCTACGCCGACCTCACCGCCGCCGGCAAGAACGCGCAGCTCACCCTCTACGACGGCGTCGGGCACGAGAGCTGGGTCAACGTCTTCAACGACCCCAGCGTCCCCACCTGGCTGCTGGCGCAGCGCAAGACCAACTTCATCAGCGGCTCCTACTTCGTCAACGGCCACATGCTGCCCTACCGCGTCCAGTACCCCGAGAACTTCAACGCCTCGCAGCAGTACCCGCTCCTCGTGTTCCTCCACGGCATGGGCGAGCGCGGCGCCGACAACGAGGCGCAGCTCACGTGGGGCCGCGAGTGGCTCGAGGACAACTTCCACGCGGCGCTCCCCGCCATCGTGGTCGTCCCGCAGTGCCCGGCGGACGCCTTCTGGGCCAGCGTCGAGCGCAACATCGTCGACGGCGTCTCCAAGTTCGACTTCTCCCGCGTCGACTCGCAGGCGAACCCGACGATGCAGACGCTGATCCGCCTGACGCAGAACTGGGTCAACTCGGGTCTCGTCGACAAGCGCAAGGTCTACGTCGCGGGCCTCTCCATGGGCGGCATGGGCACCTACGAGATGCTGTGGCGCATGCCCGACACCTTCGCCGCCGCGGCCGTCTTCGCCGGCGCCGGCAACGAGACGCTGGTGGCGGACGCGACCGCGGCCACCCCCGTCTGGATCTACCACGGCGACGCCGACGCGACCGTCCCCGTCGCCTACGCGCGCAGCATGAACGCGACGCTGGTGGCCGCCGGCCGCGCGCAGACCCGCTACACCGAGGTCCCCGGCGGCGACCACGAGGCCAGCTGGACCACCGCCTTCGCCGACCCCGCCCTCGCGCCGTGGCTGTACAACTTCACCCGCGCGTGAGGACGAGCGCAGGCAGCCTAATCTGTTTTCTTTTTTTTTTTTGTTTCCCTCCCTCGCCTCCCACTCCTTTCCCCTTCTCTCCCCCTCTATCCATTCGTCCGCAAAACTGAAAACGCCCGTCTTCTAATTTCTTTTCAATCTTCTTCATTCATTTCTTAACACACCCCAAAACGCTCCCTCTCCCCTATTGCTATTCCACATCACGGAATCGGCCATACTATTGTTAGTATTGTTATTGTTCGTTTCTTTATTTCTTTATTTTTATCTTTCGATCCTAATCCATGAGCTGAAAAAGTTCCTCAACACTGCATGCCGCTGGAAAGTATAGCGGCGTTGCTACGAGTTCAAATGGAAAAATAATCATCACAGGGGACGCGAAAGCAGTGAGAAAAATCGTAAAGCGCGTAGAGTACGACCCGGTAAAAGCGCACTCCAGTATTCACCGCAAGAAAAAAAAAAACAGCGAAAATACGTGGCGAAAGAGGAGGACGCGCACGGCAGCGAGATCGGTGGGGCTCGGTGCCCTCACACCCGCACCCCGACTCGGCCCTGCACCCGGCAAGGGAGACCTACCGTTGTCAACGCAATCCTCTTGTTTGGTTGGTTACTTAGTTCCCCGCAAGATAGTTGGTGCTATGTGTCCTCTCTTCTCTCCGCAATCAAAAATGCAAACAAAAGAAATGAGTACGGGTAGCGCAGCAGGCCGTCACCCCGTATTTGGTGCCCCATGCCCCTCGCACGCGACTTGCTGTCTATATGCACCTGCTTGGCTCGCGCCGTGCGCGTTGTTGCCGCTGCGGGCTCTGACGCTGCACAAGCAGCAGCGCCGGCGCCCGTGCGCCTATGGACGGCTCCCGCGCCCACTGCGTCCAGTGCCGTGCTGCGTGCCGGCCCTTTCTTCTCGGTCAATTCTATGAAGAGCCCGCTGCCACTCTTTCACCCTTCACTTCCCACGTCTCTCTCTCTCTCTCACCTATTCCCTCCCTCACAAGTTTACACATTTAGCTCACACCGCACTTTTTTTTCCCGGTCTCCCCACTAGCGTTAGCCATCACAAACGAAACGAGCTCTCGGCTCCCTCCCTCTCCTCTTCCTGTACCCTTTACATTGTTTATTTGTTTCTTTACCGTTGTTGTCCACGTTCCATCCATCCTGGTGGATTCGCTACCTAACCGTAACCCTACCGGCATTGCCTCCTGCGTTTCCTCACCGCGCTCGTAACACGCAGCCCATGAAGTTCCTCCAACGCTCCGCGCTGGCGCTGCTGGCGGCGGCCCTCCTGTGCCTGTGCGGCGCGCCCGGCGTCGCGGCGCAGTTCGAGCACTACTCCAACGGCTCCTACACCCTGCAGGGCTACAGCATCGTCTACAAGGTGCTGTACCCGCCCGCCTTCGACCCCAGCAAGCAGTACCCCGTCCTCTTCTTCCTGCACGGCGCCGGCGAGCGCGGCAGGGACAACGAGGCCCAGATCGCCGTGTGGGGCAAGGACTGGGTCGAGAGCAGCTTCTACAACAACGCCGAGAACCCCACCATCGTTGTGCTGCCGCAGTGCCCGCCCGAGTCGTACTGGGCCGCCGTCTCCCGCTACAGCCTCGACAGCGAGACCAGCTTCGAGTTCCCCAACACGACGACCCCCACCACCGCCATGATCTCCCTCCAGGGCCTGATCGGCACCTTCATCAAGCACGGCTACGTGGACAAGACGCGCGTGTACGTGGGCGGTATGTCGATGGGCAGTATGGGCACTCTCGAGTTGCTCTGGCGCATGCCTGACACCTTCGCCGCCGCCATCGCCATTGCTGGCGGCGCGCAGAATGACCGCGTGGTGGCGAACATTGGCAATATGCCCCTGCAGCTCTTCCACGGCACGGCGGACCCCACGGTCAACGTCAGCTTCTCCGAGTCGCTCTACGCCGACCTCACCGCCGCCGGCAAGAACGCGCAGCTCACCCTCTACGACGGCGTCGGGCACGAGAGCTGGGTCAACGTCTTCAACGACCCCAGCGTCCCCACCTGGCTGCTGGCGCAGCGCAAGACCAACTTCATCAGCGGCTCCTACTTCGTCAACGGCCACATGCTGCCCTACCGCGTCCAGTACCCCGAGAACTTCAACGCCTCGCAGCAGTACCCGCTCCTCGTGTTCCTCCACGGCATGGGCGAGCGCGGCGCCGACAACGAGGCGCAGCTCACGTGGGGCCGCGAGTGGCTCGAGGACAACTTCCACGCGGCGCTCCCCGCCATCGTGGTCGTCCCGCAGTGCCCGGCGGACGCCTTCTGGGCCAGCGTCGAGCGCAACATCGTCGACGGCGTCTCCAAGTTCGACTTCTCCCGCGTCGACTCGCAGGCGAACCCGACGATGCAGACGCTGATCCGCCTGACGCAGAACTGGGTCAACTCGGGTCTCGTCGACAAGCGCAAGGTCTACGTCGCGGGCCTCTCCATGGGCGGCATGGGCACCTACGAGATGCTGTGGCGCATGCCCGACACCTTCGCCGCCGCGGCCGTCTTCGCCGGCGCCGGCAACGAGACGCTGGTGGCGGACGCGACCGCGGCCACCCCCGTCTGGATCTACCACGGCGACGCCGACGCGACCGTCCCCGTCGCCTACGCGCGCAGCATGAACGCGACGCTGGTGGCCGCCGGCCGCGCGCAGACCCGCTACACCGAGGTCCCCGGCGGCGACCACGAGGCCAGCTGGACCACCGCCTTCGCCGACCCCGCCCTCGCGCCGTGGCTGTACAACTTCACCCGCGCGTGAGGACGAGCGCAGGCAGCCTAAACTGTTTTCTTTCTTTCTTTGTTCCCCCTCACCTCCCACTTCTTCCCCCTTCTCCCCCCCCCCCATCCATTCGTCCGCAAAACTGAAAACGCCCATCTCCTAATTTCTTTTCAATCTTCTTCATTCATTTCTTAACACATCCCAAAACGCTCCCTCTCCCCTATTGCTATTCCACATCACGGAATCGGCCATACTATTGTTAGTATTTTATTGTTCGTTTCTGTTATTTCTTTATTTTTACTTTCGATCCTGATCCATGAGCTGAAAAAGAACCTCAACACTGCATGCCGCAGGAAAGAATAGCGGCGTTGCTACGAGTTCAAACGGAAAAATAATCATCACAGGAGACGCGAAAGCAGTGAGAAAAATCGTAAAGCGCGTAGAGTACGACCCGGTAAAAGCGCACTCCAGTATTCACGGCAAGAAAAAAACAAAGAAAATACGTGGCGAAAGAGGAGGACGCGCACGGCAGCGAGATCGGTGGGGCTCGGTGCCCTCACACCCGCACCCCGACTCGGCCCTGCACCCGGCAAGGATGACCTACCGTTGTCAACGCAATCCTCTTGTTTCTTTGGTTACTTGGTTTCCCACAAGATAGTTGGCGCTATGTGTCTTCTCTTCTCTCCGCAATCAAAAATGCAAACTACAGAAATGTGTACGGGTGGCGCAGCAGGCCGTCACCACGTATTTGGTGCCCCATGCCCCTCGCGCCGTGCGCGTTGTTGCCGCTGCGGGCTGTGACGCTGCGCAAGCAGCAGCGCCGGCGCCAGTGCGCCTATGGACGGCTCCCGCGCCCACTGCGTCCAGTGCCGTGCTGCGCGCCGGCCCTTTCTTCTCGGTCAATTCTATGAAGAGCCCGCTGCCACTCTTTCACCCTTCACTTCCCACGTCTCTCTCTCTCTCTCTCACACATATTCCCTCCCTCGCAAGTTTACACATTTAGCTCACACCGCACCTTTTTTTTCCCGGCCTCCCCACTAGCGTTAGCCATCACAAACAAAACGAGCTCTCGGCTCCCTCCCTCTCTTCTTCCTGTACCCTTTAATTAGTCTCTTTTCTTTTTCTTTACCGTTGTTGTCCACGCTCCATCCATCCTGGTGGATTCGCTACCTAACTGTAACCCTACCGGCATTGCCTCCTGCGTTTCCTCACTGCACTCCTAACACGCAGCCCATGAAGTTCCTCCAACGCTCCGCGCTGGCGCTGCTGGCGGCGGCCCTCCTGTGCCTGTGCGGCGCGCCCGGCGTCGCGGCGCAGTTCGAGCACTACTCCAACGGCTCCTACACCCTGCAGGGCTACAGCATCGTCTACAAGGTGCTGTACCCGCCCGCCTTCGACCCCAGCAAGCAGTACCCCGTCCTCTTCTTCCTGCACGGCGCCGGCGAGCGCGGCAAGGACAACGAGGCCCAGATCGCCGTGTGGGGCAAGGACTGGGTCGAGAGCAGCTTTTACAACAACGCCGAGAACCCCACCATCGTCGTGCTGCCGCAGTGCCCCTGGGAGTCCTTCTGGGGAAACGGCATCATTAATGACATGGACGGTCTCATTAAAGATATGTCCTTCCCGAACATCACGGAGCCTTCGACGGCGATGGTGTCGCTCCAGGGCCTGATCGGCACCTTCATCAAGCACAGCTACGTGGACAAGACGCGCGTGTACGTGGGCGGCCTGTCGATGGGCAGTATGGGCACTCTCGAGCTGCTCTGGCGCATGCCTGACACCTTCGCCGCCGCCATCGCCATCTGCGGCGGCGCGCAGAACGACCGCGTGGTGGCCAACATCGGCAACACCGCGCTCCACATTTTCCACGGCACGGCGGACCCCACGGTCAACGTCAGCTTCTCCGAGTCGCTCTACGCCGACCTCACCGCCGCCGGCAAGAACGCGCAGCTCACCCTCTACGACGGCGTCGGGCACGAGAGCTGGGTCAACGTCTTCAACGACCCCAGCGTCCCCACCTGGCTGCTGGCGCAGCGCAAGACCAACTTCATCAGCGGCTCCTACTTCGTCAACGGCCACATGCTGCCCTACCGCGTCCAGTACCCCGAGAACTTCAACGCCTCGCAGCAGTACCCGCTCCTCGTGTTCCTCCACGGCATGGGCGAGCGCGGCGCCGACAACGAGGCGCAGCTCACGTGGGGCCGCGAGTGGCTCGAGGACAACTTCCACGCGGCGCTCCCCGCCATCGTGGTCGTCCCGCAGTGCCCGGCGGACTCCTTCTGGGCCAGCGTCGAGAGTAACAGCGAGTCCAAACTTGACTTCTCGAACATAGACTCGCAGGCGAACCCGACGATGCAGACGCTGATCCGCCTGACGCAGAACTGGGTCAACTCGGGTCTCGTCGACAAGCGCAAGGTCTACGTCGCGGGCCTCTCCATGGGCGGCATGGGCACCTACGAGATGCTGTGGCGCATGCCCGACACCTTCGCCGCCGCGGCCGTCTTCGCCGGCGCCGGCAACGAGACGCTGGTGGCGGACGCGACCGCGGCCACCCCCGTCTGGATCTACCACGGCGACGCCGACGCGACCGTCCCCGTCGCCTACGCGCGCAGCATGAACGCGACGCTGGTGGCCGCCGGCCGCGCGCAGACCCGCTACACCGAGGTCCCCGGCGGCGACCACGAGGCCAGCTGGACCACCGCCTTCGCCGACCCCGCCCTCGCGCCGTGGCTGTACAACTTCACCCGCGCGTGAGGACGAGCGCAGGCAGTCTAATCTGTTTTTTTTTGTTTGTTTGTTTCCCTCCCTCACCTCCCACTTCTTTCCCCTTCTTCCCCCCCCCCCTCCCTATCCATTCGTCCGCAAAACTGAAAACGCCCGTCTTCTAATTTCTTTTCAATCTTCTTCATTCATTTCTTAACACATCCCAAAACGCTCCCTCTCCCCTATTGCTATTCCACATCACGGAATCGGCCATACTATTGTTAGTATTGTTATTGTTCGTTTGTTTATTTCTTTATTTTTATCTTTCGATCCTAATCCATGAGCTGAAAAAGAACCTCAACACTGCATGCCGCTGGAAAGTATAGTGGCGTTGCTACGAGTTCAAACGGAAAAATAATCATCACAGGAGACACGAAAGCAGTGAGAAAAATCGTAAAGCGCGTAGAGTACGACCCGGTAAAAGTGCACTCCTGTATTCACCGCAAGAAAAAAAAAAAACAAAGAAAATACGTGGCGAAAGAGGAGGACGCGCACGGCAGCGAGATCGGTGGGGCTCGGTGCCCTCACACCCGCACCCCGACTCGGCCCTGCACCCGGCAAGGATGACCTACCGTTGTCAACGCAATCCTCTTGTTTGTTTGGTTACTTAGTTCCCCGCAAGATAGTTGGTGCTATGTGTCTTCTCTTCTCTCCGCAATCAAAAATGCAAACTACAGAAATGTGTACGGGTGGCGCAGCAGGCCGTCACCACGTATTTGGTGCCCCATGCCCCTCGCGCCGTGCGCGTTGTTGCCGCTGCGGGCTGTGACGCTGCGCAAGCAGCAGCGCCGGCGCCAGTGCGCCTATGGACGGCTCCCGCGCCCACTGCGTCCAGTGCCGTGCTGCGTGCCGGCCCTTTCTTCTCGGTCAATTCTATGAAGAGCCCGCTGCCACTCTTTCACCCTTCACTTCCCACGTCTCTCTCTCTCTCTCACCCCTATTCCCTCCCTCGCAAGTTTACACATTTAGCTCACACCGCACTTTTTTCCCCCGGTCTCCCCACTAGCGTTAGCCATCACAAACAAAGCGAGCTCTCGGCTCCCTCCCTCTCTTCTTCCTGTACCCTTTACTTAGTCTCTTTTCTTTTTCTTTACCGTTGTTGTCCACGCTCCATCCATCCTGGTGGATTCGCTACCTAACTGTAACCCTACCGGCATTGCCTCCTGCGTTTCCTCACTGCACTCCTAACACGCAGCCCATGAAGTTCCTCCAACGCTCCGCGCTGGCGCTGCTGGCGGCGGCCCTCCTGTGCCTGTGCGGCGCGCCCGGTGTCGCGGCGCAGTTCGAGCACTACTCCAACGGCTCCTACACTCTGCAGGGCTACAGCATCGTCTACAAGGTGCTGTACCCGCCCGCCTTCGACCCCAGCAAGCAGTACCCCGTCCTCTTCTTCCTGCACGGCGCCGGCGAGCGCGGCAAGGACAACGAGGCCCAGATCGCCGTGTGGGGCAAGGACTGGGTCGAGAGCAGCTTTTACAACAACGCCGAGAACCCCACCATCGTCGTGCTGCCGCAGTGTCCGCCCGAGTCGTACTGGGCCGCCGTCTCCCGCTACAGCCTCGACAGCGAGACCAGCTTCGAGTTCCCCAACACGACGACCCCCACCACCGCCATGATCTCCCTCCAGGGCCTGATCGGCACCTTCATCAAGCACGGCTACGTGGACAAGACGCGCGTGTACGTGGGCGGTATGTCGATGGGCAGTATGGGCACTCTGGAGCTGCTCTGGCGCATGCCCAACACCTTCGCTGCCGCCATCGCCATTGCTGGCGGCGCGCAGAATGACCGCGTGGTCGCCAACATTGGCAATATGCCCCTGCAGCTCTTCCACGGCACGGCGGACCCCACAGTCAACGTCAGCTTCTCCGAGTCGCTCTACGCCGACCTCACCGCCGCCGGCAAGAACGCGCAGCTCACCCTCTACGACGGCGTCGGGCACGAGAGCTGGGTCAACGTCTTCAACGACCCCAGCGTCCCCACCTGGCTGCTGGCGCAGCGCAAGACCAACTTCATCAGCGGCTCCTACTTCGTCAACGGCCACATGCTGCCCTACCGCGTCCAGTACCCCGAGAACTTCAACGCCTCGCAGCAGTACCCGCTCCTCGTGTTCCTCCACGGCATGGGCGAGCGCGGCGCCGACAACGAGGCGCAGCTCACGTGGGGCCGCGAGTGGCTCGAGGACAACTTCCACGCGGCGCTCCCCGCCATCGTGGTCGTCCCGCAGTGCCCGGCAGACTCCTTCTGGGCCAGCGTCGAGCGCAACATCGTCGACGGCGTCTCCAAGTTCGACTTCTCCCGCGTCGACTCGCAGGCGAACCCGACGATGCAGACGCTGATCCGCCTGACGCAGAACTGGGTCAACTCGGGTCTCGTCGACAAGCGCAAGGTCTACGTCGCGGGCCTCTCCATGGGCGGCATGGGCACCTACGAGATGCTGTGGCGCATGCCCGACACCTTCGCCGCCGCGGCCGTCTTCGCCGGCGCCGGCAACGAGACGCTGGTGGCGGACGCGACCGCGGCCACCCCCGTCTGGATCTACCACGGCGACGCCGACGCGACCGTCCCCGTCGCCTACGCGCGCAGCATGAACGCGACGCTGGTGGCCGCCGGCCGCGCGCAGACCCGCTACACCGAGGTCCCCGGCGGCGACCACGAGGCCAGCTGGACCACCGCCTTCGCCGACCCCGCCCTCGCGCCGTGGCTGTACAACTTCACCCGCGCGTGAGGACGAGCGCAGGCAGCCTAATCTGTTTTCTTTTTTTGTGTTTCCCTCCCTCACCTCCCACTTCTTTCTCCTTCTTTCCCCCCCCCCCTCCCTATCCATTCGTCCGCAAAACTGAAAACGCCCGTCTTCTAATTTCTTTTCAATCTTCTTCATTCATTTCTTAACACATCCCAAAACGCTCCCTCTCCCCTATTGCTATTCCACATCACGGAATCGGCCATACTATTGTTAGTATTGTTATTGTTCGTTTGTTTATTTCTTTATTTTTATCTTTCGATCCTAATCCATGAGCTGAAAAAGAACCTCAACACTGCATGCCGCTGGAAAGTATAGTGGCGTTGCTACGAGTTCAAACGGAAAAATAATCATCACAGGAGACACGAAAGCAGTGAGAAAAATCGTAAAGCGCGTAGAGTACGACCCGGTAAAAGTGCACTCCTGTATTCACCGCAAGAAAAAAAAAAGCGAAAATACGTGGCGAAAGAGGAGGACGCGCACGGCAGCGAGATCGGTGGGGCTCGGTGCCCTCACACCCGCACCCCGACTCGGCCCTGCACCCCGCAAAGAAGACCTACCGTTGTCAACGCAATCCTCTTGTTTCTTTGGTTACTTGGTTTCCCGCAAGATAGTTGGCGCTATGTGTCTTCTCTTCTCTCCGCAATCAAAAATGCAAACTACAGAAATGTGTACGGGTGGCGCAGCAGGCCGTCACCACGTATTTGGTGCCCCATGCCCCTCGCGCCGTGCGCGTTGTTGCCGCTGCGGGCTCTAACGCTGCACAAGCAGCAGCGCCGGCGCCAGTGCGCCTATGGACGGCTCCCGCGCCCATTGCGTCCAGTGCCGTGCTGCGCGCCGGCCCTTTCTTCTCGGTCAATTCTATGAAGAGCCCGCTGCCACTCTTTCACCCTTCACTTCCCACGTCTCTCTCTCTCTCTCACACATATTCCCTCCCTCGCAAGTTTACACATTTAGCTCACACCGCACCTTTTTTTTCCCGGCCTCCCCACTAGCGTTAGCCATCACAAACAAAACGAGCTCTCGGCTCCCTCCCTCTCTTCTTCCTGTACCCTTTACTTAGTCTCTTTTCTTTTTCTTTACCGTTGTTGTCCACGCTCCATCCATCCTGGTGGATTCGCTACCTAACTGTAACCCTACCGGCATTGCCTCCTGCGTTTCCTCACTGCACTCCTAACACGCAGCCCATGAAGTTCCTCCAACGCTCCGCGCTGGCGCTGCTGGCGGCGGCCCTCCTGTGCCTGTGCGGCGCGCCCGGCGTCGCGGCGCAGTTCGAGCACTACTCCAACGGCTCCTACACTCTGCAGGGCTACAGCATCGTCTACAAGGTGCTGTACCCGCCCGCCTTCGACCCCAGCAAGCAGTACCCCGTCCTCTTCTTCCTGCACGGCGCCCCTCACCGTGGACGCGACAACGAGGCCCAGATCGCCGTGTGGGGCAAGGACTGGGTCGAGAATAGTTTCTACAACAACTCACAGGATCCAGCGATTGTGGTGCTGCCGCAGTGCCCCTGGGAGTCCTATTGGTCGACGGCCGAACGGATGGAGCAGGATGGTAACATGCACTTCTCCTACCCCGACATTGACGCGGCGTCGACCGCGATGATTTCCCTCCAGGGTCTGATCGGCACCTTCATCAAACACAGCTACGTAGACAAGACGCGCGTGTACGTGGGCGGCCTGTCGATGGGTGGCATGGGCACTCTCGAGCTGCTCTGGCGCATGCCCAACACCTTCGCTGCCGCCATCGCCATCTGCGGCGGCGGTGTCAGGCGCCGCATTGTTGAAAATATTGGTAACACGTCGCTGCGCTTGTTCCACGGCACAGCAGATAAGACTGTGCCATTCAATGACTCCTTCTCTTTGTACCAGGATCTTACCGCCGCTGGGAAGAATGTGGAAATCAATATCTACGACGGCGTCGGGCACGACAGTTGGTTCAATGTGTTCAACGATTCTACCGTTGCCCCTTGGCTTCTCGCGCAACGACAGTCTTCTACCGTCTCCAAGCCCTAAATAGCTGACGATGAAAAAGGCGGACGCGTTCGTGTCGTTTACCTACGGTTGCGCTCCTCCCTTTCCCTCTCTCCCTCGTACGCTGTCTGTGTGTGATTTTTTTTTTTTTTTTTGCTTTTTTTTTTTTAATCAATCTGGTTCCCCTCCGTTTCATTACAGTTCAAGGCGTGTCTCTCCCTCGAGTCATCCTTTTGTTTTTCTTTAGTGTGTGCGTTTGTGTTTTCTTCTTCTTCCTTTTGCTTTCTGGCGTTGCGAAGTTCGTGCCCACCGTGCGGGTGTCTCTACTGTCACGTTCGATCCCGCTTCCTTTCCAGCAATGTCATCTCTCCTCGCTGCAAAACGCGCAAATACCTGAGAGAACGCTGTCCCTCTCCTGTGTCCTTCCTTCTTCCCACGTCCATTTTGCTACATTTCACCGTTACCCCCCAATCATGGGCGCTCACCCCAGCATGGCAGTTGCCCTGTGCATCGAGAGAACGCAGCATAAAAGGTGGAGGAACGGTGGTTATACCAACGCGTAAGCTTGGCGCGGGCTTCAGTCATCTCTCGTAAGAAGTTTGGGCCCAAGCGAAAGCGAATAAGGCGCTACTCCGTTGCGCGGTCCCCGCGCGGCGACCAGCGTTGCCTGTCCGCTGCGCTGTCCCGGTGCGCGCGCCCCTCCGTTACCGGAGAGGGTAGCGTTTGCGGCGGGCGCATTGCTGTCCCGGTCCAGGGTTTGGCAGGGGGGCCCCTCGGGCCCCTAGTGTTCCCTCAACGGAGGTGGGTCGCGGCTAACGGAGCGCAACGCGGGAGGCGCGGCCCCGTTTTGGGTCACGTCCCCATTCCCCAATCGCCACCACCGCGGCCGCATTAGGCACGCGCCACGCAGCGGAGTACCCGTCGCAACCAGGAGGGGGGGTTGGGGAGGGAGGGGGGGGGTGGGGGGACGCATCACTTACACCCACAACGGCACACCGCGCGCCCGTGACGATGCCCTTTGGCCTTTGTGGGGATACGTGCGCTGGGGTGGATAATGACGCCGCATGCCGCCGCTGCCGCCCCCTCCCACCCCCCTCACCCCCTGCTGCGCCATGGGCAAGCGCCCCCTTGCGTTGAGCACCACGCCCTGCACCCGACGCGGAAAGGGGGGAGGGGGGAGGGCACACCCGCCGCGCACACACAAACACACGCACGCCGCCACCAACCCTCCCCCTTCCCCCGATGCCCAAACCACCAGAAGCACACACAGCAAGCAGTCCAGCCGGCGGCAGACAGGGTATACACATATATTTCTTTTTCTTCTCATTATTATCCCCAAAAAGTACGGATGACGGCGAAAAAGTTCTTTATTAGCGGTATAACCGCCGATCTCACCGACGCTGACGTCGAGGATCACTTCAAGGCCAAGAAGCTATATTTAAAATTCTCAAGCCAACGCGACGAAAAAGGCAGATCCTACGGCTATGGGTATGCCACTTCAGATGAGCCGTGCGATGCCAAAGCTGTCACCGAAGATTGCGAAATTAAAGGTGTGCGCGTGAAGATTGAGCCGGTTGGTCTGAAAAAAGACTCTGACATTGCCAACACAGGTACGACAACTGATTCTGGTACATTAGGCGCGTTAGAGTCGCAGTCGACGAGGCTCGATTTACATGCTTCGGAAGCCACGAACATGGAACGCCAAGCGACATCGCAGATACAACGTAAGCGAGTGCGGCAAGAGAGCCCTCCCCGTGCTACTGTAAGTAGTGAAGATCTATCGCATGATACCAGAGTTTCCAGGTCGTCGATTCCAAAGTCTGAGCAGAGAAGTCAAACTCAACAACATTATGGTCAGTACTCCCTTGGAGCCCCATCGTACATTCAACCACCGCCGCACCTCCAGTATTCGTATCCACAAAATTCCATTCCTCATAGTCCTTTGCAGCAAGCAAATGACATGTTTGTTTGTGTTCCTGCTGCCCTGGCGTTCGTGCATCCTTTGTTGCTGAGTGATCCACGTGTTATGGCCGCGTGCCTGAATCCGAATGAATTAGGCAAACTTTGTGTGATAGATAAATCAATAATTGATAGCCATCGGCGTTTCTGAAAGAAAGAAAAACGCGTAATTTTTAACAAGAGCGGTTTCTGCCAATAAACAGCTCGTTTCAAACTACCACGAAAAACGTGTACTGTCTCTTATATATATAATAGTTGCAGATGTATACCTGACGAAAAAGGAAGGCCAGCCGGAGAACAAAATAGAACGCACACTCACACACAAATCTACACAACTAGTAAGGCAGCAGATCTTTTTTTTTTTTCTTGCTTCCTTTCTCACTTTCAATTCTTTTTTTGCTGTGCTAAATTTCTCCAAGGAAAAGTTGCATTGTCAATATTTTGTTGGTATTACTATTTTTTGTTTTCTCATTGCCCTTTTATTATTCTTTCATATAGCTTTTGTGCGCTAGCGTTTTGCGTCATGTTTATCTGTCAGTTCTTTTATCTTTCATTCAAAAAGATTTCATTTGCTGCTAACTTCTTGTTATAATTGTTATCAGATGCCTCCCCCTCTCTCTTCACTCGATTTTGTATTTCCTTTTTCCCCAGCTTTCATCAGATGTGTTCATGTCAGTCAGCAGGAAAAGTTGCCACGCTTAATATTATTAGTTTTTTTTTTCTTTCTTCCTAAGTGTCCGTCTTTTGTCAGTTGGTGTTTCTTACTGTGTTCTTATTGTTTCTTTACTCTGCTATCACTAATTTTTTTTTTTTTTTTTTTTTTTGGGCTGTGGACAATGTATAATTTTGTGTCATTGCTGCCCTTCATGTGCCGGTGGTATTTACTGATTAGCACCCGACGGTGTCGCTTGGGCTAGAGGTACGACACAGTAAAGACATGTTGGCGTCCCAACCATAATCATATTGTGACTCAACAATGTGCGCGTTAATGATGTATTTAGATTAAAACAACAATAACTGTGTATCATTGTATATGCACACATAACTACTGTACTGTACTAACCAAAATACACGAACTATCTTACGTATATATACAAAACAATGATGTTCGCATTCGTTGTCTTATTACACATCTTTGTTTTCTCTCAATCCTTCGAAAGACATCTTCCGCTGATAACACTTTTTTGTTTGTTTGTTTGTGTGCGTGTTCTTGTCTTGTCACGCTTTGTATGCGCTTACTTTCTCTGTCATCATCCTTCTTTCTTCTTCTTCAACACTTCTTTGACGTACCATCATCTTCGAAAACAATTAAGATTTTCAAGAGTAGTAATACCGAAAAAAAAAAAGACAGATAACTCCGCACGTGATTGTAAAAAGGAGGAAGTAATAAGAAGTGATAGTTTATTTTGAAGGACTTGAAAAAAAAAAGTAAACAGAAGTACTGCAAATACATTTTTTCACCAACGCGTTGGAACGTACACACACAGCAACACGTAAAAGCGGAAACACGTGTGACCGGTAAATAGATAGGGACATCATTTTACTAGATATATCCGCAAGTTTTGTGTCACTTTTCTTACTTGTTGTACCCCGTTAACTTCGACACTTTACATTCGCGTATCATGACGTTACCGCAGATTGAATCTATCATCGACTCTCAATTTCCGCTTGTCCACGATGCAAAAACGAAGCCTCTTGCATACGGCACAGCAGGTTTTCGCACCGCGGGGGAGCTACTACCCCCTGTGGCTGCGCGCGTAGTTTTCATTGCTGTGTTGCGCAGTTGCTGGTGCTTAAAAAACAACAACCACACAGGTGCGAAACAGTACACTGGCTTCATGATTACCGCCTCTCACAACCCAGCCGCCGACAACGGCTTCAAAATTATTGATTCGGATGGTGGCATGCTCGCCCCGGCCTGGGAAACTTATTGCGGACAAGCTGCCAACTGTCAGACTGGAGAAGAGCTGGTTAGAATTATTCAAACATGCATGACTCACGAAAACATTGCAACAGAATGGTCTGACGTGAATGAGCGGACTACCAGCGGTGTTTTACTCGGGCGTGATACCCGCCCGTCTGGTGAACACATTATTAGTGCTGTAAAAACTATATTGGATCTCTGTGGAATCCCGTACCGAGACCACGGAGTACTGACCACTCCGCAACTACACTACA
Source organism: Kentomonas sorsogonicus (assembly GCA_030347455.1). Lineage (NCBI taxonomy): Eukaryota > Euglenozoa > Kinetoplastea > Trypanosomatida > Trypanosomatidae > Kentomonas > Kentomonas sorsogonicus. Next base: position 155,917 of record JAQOSZ010000252.1, on the reverse strand, counting down.
TTGTGTCTGAAGAGAATAAAGGCACTGCAGCAGAGTTCTCAAGTTTTCAGTTTGACACAGAAACGTACTCTCGTGACGTGATCAGCGCCTTTGATCAGCTCATGAGACTGGGACCTCGCATGGACGAGCCTCGCAAAATCATTATCGATTGCTCTAACGGGGTTGGTGCTCTCGCAATGCAGAAATTGCTAAATGGAACTGATGGACATATTCTCAAACAGTATTTTGATCTCAAGCTTGTTGACACGCGTACTGGAGACGCTTCTGTTTTGAATCATCTCTGCGGTGCCGATTTTGCGAAGACAAACCGTGTTCCGTCAGAGGAAATGCAGAAAGTGGCGAGTGAATTATTCAACAGCGACATGCAGGATGACAACACGAAGAAGAAAGACATCCACTTTTACTGCTTCGACGGCGATGCGGATCGCATTGTTGCCTTTCACGCGGTTTCGCCAACGCATTTCGAGCTGCTTGACGGTGACCGAATTGCTATTCTCTACGCTAAGTATTTGAACGAATTGCTTGGACAGCAGCGCAGTGCACTGAATATGGATATTGGCATTGTTCAGACGGCGTACGCCAACGGTGCGTCGACGGACTACGTGGTAGATACGCTTCAAATGGCATCGCACATGGCGGCAACGGGGGTCAAAAATTTACATCCCGTTGCACACAAGCGAGACATCGGCATTTATTTCGAAGCGAATGGTCATGGAACGGTTCTATTCAAGAATTCTGCGTGTGAACAGGCGATTCATACGCTTGCTGACCAAAATCTTGCTTCTGCTACGGCGTTGCTATATCTTCCAAAGCTGCTGTCTCAAGTGTGTGGTGACGCCATAGGGGATTTTCTCGCCTGCGAAGCCGCGCTACACTTTCTCTCTCTATCTTTTTCTGACTGGCTTTCCTTTTATGACGAACTTCCTTCCAGACAATTAAAAGTAGCGGTCCCTTTTCCTAAGCGCATTGTCACCACACCCGATGAGACCCGTGCAGTGCTGCCTGACGGTCTGCAGAGCGAAATTGATGACAGTGTTGCTGCTATCGTCGCTGAGATTGGCACCGCCGGGAAAGCTCGTTGTTTTGTGCGTCCAAGTGGCACAGAGCCCATTGTGCGGGTTTACGCGGAAGCTTCTACTATCGAAAAGTGTGATGAGCTAGCGAACCGCGTTAAATTGATCACGGAGCGGTACTGCTCCTGAAGTCTTCCAACCGTTCTTATTTCAGTGTTCTTTTTTTTTTTTCCTCCTCCTCTCTGCCTTCAGCTTGTTTCTTGGCGTTGTCTCGGAGGTAAAAAGAAGGTGATACGTATCGCTGCTGCCTTTTCTTTTTTGTTCTCAATTTGTTTTTTACTCATATTTATTTACTTGTAAGTTTGTTTTTTTTCATTTTCTTTTTACGGGTGTTATATTCTTCGATAAAACGAAAAAAAAAAAGAAAGGTATGTCATACCTACAAGCTTTAATTTTGTGAGGCGGATCTCTTTTGTCAACAACTCGAAGAAAGAAAATATATATATAAAAAGTATATTACCTTACGTGTGCTATTTTGCTATTTCCTTCTGTGCAATCTGGATTGAGATTTTGATAGGAGACCCATCAATAAGAACAGAGTCAAGCAGAAAAATTGCGTAATGTACTTCATGTATGCTTTTTTTTTTTTTCATTTTTGCTTGCTCTTTTTCACTTTTGTTTTCTTTCCATCACAAAACTCTTCCTAATGCCTTCTCTTAATTGCCAACTGTCAATCACCGACACCACAACTTATTCATTTATCAAGTAATTATAAATAAGAATATCGTATACGAAGAACATTTCGCCGAGGACCATCCGATTCACTTCCTGTTTTTCGTTTCAGTTGTTCTTGTTTAGTAACTTGTCGTAAAATTAACTGTGCAACTTTCGACTTCATCATTGCCTTAGCCCTTCTTTTCCTTGTTGGCACTGTTTTCCCCCTTTTTTGTTTCTTGCCGTGTATCTCGTCCGACGAGTGACAGCTGCGGAGACCTAGGAACGCCACGTTAATAAGTGTTTGTGTTTTTTTCGTCTCCTCCCTTCACTTGGAAAGAGAGAAGAAGCAGAAGGCGGGAAAAGTAAGAATTTTTTCAACTAGGTCTTCTTCTCTGTAGACTATTAGATAGGAATTCTCTTCTTAATCTTAAATCGAACTTTAGATTCAAACTGGTTTCTCGTTTTATTATCTTTACTTTATTACGTTTTTTTTTCGTTCTCCCCTATTCCTCCCCGAATATTTTTTTCTTTTTTTCTCTTTTAGAAATATATTTCTTCGTTTTCTTTTTTAAAAACCTCATAGATTCTGTCTTAGATTTATCTGTCTTCTTTCTTTTTGTCTTTCCCTCCCACCAATCTTATTCCTCGTTAGTATCACTCACCAACTTTTTATATTTATAGTGGTGATTTGACTTCGAGAAGATCATATAGTTCCTTCTTTGCCTATTCTCTGTTTTTGTTTGAGCTTTGTCGTGCCCACTACCTTTTTTTTTTCTTACCCTCACGGCCTCTTACTCACTGCTTAACGCACGCCCAAAGGCAAACTCTTGCGATACTCACAACAAAATTGGGAAGCAAGTGAAAGCGTAGCAGAGCGTACTAATATACGAGTCAAATTGAAAGAACGTCTCATCAAGGCTCTAGCTTTTCCTGCTTAGTGAGGGGAGTGTTTTTTTTTTTTTTTTGAAAAAAAGTGCGTCTGTTACGATAAGACATTCTTCAAAATAAATAAATAAATAATCAAACAAACGAGAACAACAACACGAAAAGACGACACGCATTCTCACATATTTCCATAACTAAGCACGAATATTTGACTTCTTTGTTGTTGTGTTTTTGCTGTCTTTGATATTGGTTTTATTGTTATTGTTTTTTGTCTTTTTTTTTTTTCCCCACTGTCAGCCGTACAGGAGGATTAAAAAAAAAAAAGAAACATTAGATAAAATCATAAAAAAGAAGGTAACAGGAACGCCGAAGCATATCATTCACCTTTTTTTTTTTCTTTTCGCTCTTGTGTCACTACTAATTACGCGGCAACTAAAAGGAGGCAACTTACCGTCTCGTTACAGCTGGAGTCTAAAGTGTCGCCTTCATTTCTTGAACTTGTTAGGCATCATATTATTATTAATAATGATGAACTCTTTCCGTACTGTTTTAGTGGCGGTGATCACTGCTGTGACGTGCTTCTGTATCACTGCAAGCGCCGCCACAAATTTGGTGACTGTGCAACCTGTCGTCCCTCTGCTGGACGTTCCGTTCGCGGTTTCTCACTCTTTTGCGCAGGGGGCCAACCTCTTCGTGTCCGCCACGGAATCTTGCGATGTCAGCAAGGCTGTGTCAGATGTTTGCACGGTTGGCAGCAGCGGCGGTGCCGTGCTCAATGCTACGGCGTGTGCTTTCACTGTGACCAGCGCGTCCGTCGGGGTCACCACTTTCTCGTCTGTCACCAACCTGACCCTCTACTGGTGTAGTAGCGCCGTTGGCAGCAGCAGCTTCCAAGATCTCTCTATCGCTGCCGCACGCGTGTCTCCCGGTTATGTCTTTTTCGGTGTTCAGTCAACTCTCCGCGCCGTCGACGCCGTGCCCGCCGGTACCGAAATCGGCTTCTACTCCTCGAGTGGTTGCACGCAAGTGGTGGATGGCACTAGCACCACGACGCTGGACGACACGCGTGAGCTGTCGTTTCAGATGAGCTCCGGTAACGTCGTGTATTTGTGTGCCCGCGTGCCCTCCGTGGTGGACGGAGGGCTGACGTCGCTCATCCCTGCTGGTGTTGTTTACGGCTCCAACCGCTACTCCATTTTTGTTACCAGTGGATTGCGCAACCGCACGGTTTCGGTTTCGTCCGATTCAGTCTTCCAGAGCTTTTCCCTATCGACCGTTTCGGACTGCTCTGTGTTGGCGCAGCCGCCGACAGTGGTGCAGCAGACGGGCACCGTCCCCCTCGACATCCTCGTACCGCGCGGCACCTACTATTTCTGTGGCGTCACCGCCCCCGCGACGGCTGCCGGCTCTGGCGTCTTTGTGCCTGCCTCGGCGCGCTTCAGCGTTCTCGAGTACGGCCTGCAGCCGCACAGTTTGTACCGCGGCCAGGCGACGCGCGTGACGCTGACGCAGGACGCCGCGCCTGACGCTGTTGCCACGGAGGGTCTGCTGCTGGAGGCGGGACTTTTCTCGGATGTGGCCTGCACGCAAGCTGTGGTCGCGTGGGCCGGCACCGGCACCACGCGCTCGCTGACGTGGTCGGTCTCCAACACCGGCACCTACTACGCTTGCGTCCGCCAGTCGGGCCTCGCCGCGAGCACCACCGTCGTCGCCTCAACTGTCCGCGTGACAAACGCCCCCAGCGTCACCTTCTCCCGCTCGCAGCCGGTCATGGGCCTCGGACTGGGCGCCACCGTCGCGCGCAATGCCGGCAACGGCGCCGGCTACATCACCGTGGGCCTCGCCGCGGCGGCCGCTCAGTGCGACACGGACCGCCTCGCCAGCGGCACGACGACGCTCACGGGCACCGCGGCCGACTTCCAGGTCCCGGTCGACGCCCCCGCGTCCGTCAGCTACTGCCTCTCGACCCCAATCGTGCCGGCTGACCTCTCCGGCGAGGCGTACCCCTCGTCGCGACCTACGAGGCGGACCGCGGCTACGCCTACGCGGTGGGCGCCATGACGCTCAAGCCCTACGCCCTCACGTACCCGCCGCTGCGCACCGAGGCGCCCAACACCATCGGGCTGGACAGCACCGTCAGCTTCGCCTCGGGCGCCTCGCTGCGCTTCGTCCCCACCGCGAGCTCCGCCGCCTCCGCCTCCTGCACCGTCGTCAGCGGCACCCCCGGCACCCCCACCACCTTTCCGCTCTCGTCCTCGACGACGTCGGTGCAGCCGGTGGTGTTCGACGCGGCCGGCGCGTGGCTGCTGTGTGTCAGCGAGCCTGGCGTGCTGGCTGGCGCCTACGTGCCTCTGCGCCGCCTGGTCGCCTACGGGGACGCCGTTGCGGCGCCCGCCGGCGTCATCACGGGCCTCCCCACCACCATCGCGCTCTCCGGGCTCTACCCCAGCACGCCGGTTTTCGTCACGACGCTGAGCAACAGCGGAGCCTGCACCAGCTCCTCCGCCAGCGACGCGGCCCTCGCCAAGGGCACGAGCGACGCGTCGGGCGTGGTGTCGGCGCTGACGATCAACAGTCCCACGAGCGGCACGCTCTATCTCTGCGCTGGGTACCGCGGCGAGGTGGACAACGTGCAGACCACCGTCGTGATGATGCAGGCCGGCTCGCTACCCAGCTCGAACGCCATCGTCTTCCCCAGCACGGCCATCGCGGGCCACGCGGGGCGCCTCAGCTTCGACGTCCCCGACGGCCGCCTGCTCGTCGGCGACCTCGCGTACCTGGTCGAGGCGACAACGGCGGCGGGCGACGGCGGCGTGTGCGGGGGCACGACCGTCCCCAGCGGAGCCCTGCAGTTGCCCATCGTGCGCGGCTCCGCCAGCGAAGACGACGATGGTAGCGCCGCGGCAGTGATGCCGTACGCGAGCTTCACGCCGCTGAGCAGCACCGCCGGCACAACCTACCGCGTGTGCGTCGGGGCCTCCGGCGCGTTTGTGCCTGCCGGCACCGTGACTGTCGTGGCGCCAATGCAGCTCACAACGGTCCCCGCGGCGGCTGCGGAGCGCATGCCGCTGCGTGTCAACGTGAGCGGCGACACCGCTGCCGCCCTCAACCCCGACCGCTACGTTGTCATTCCCGTTGACGGCGACTGCGGTGTCGACTTTGGCAGCGGCTCGGCGGCGGCCTCGGTGATCGCCGACGGCACCATCGGCGGCAGCCCCCTGCAGACGCAGATGTTCCTCGCGCCGGCCATCACGGCGACCAGGACGGCGGTGCAGCTGTGCGTCGGAAGCCGCGCCAGCATGATCAGCGACACCGCCGGCTTCGTGTACGGCGGCGTCGTGGAGCTGTACAGTTTCACCGCCCTCTCTCGCTACGCGCAGATCGGCACCGTCAACAGCCTCAACGGCTGGCCGGTCGCCCCGCAGACGGCGCTGTACCTGACGCCGTGCTCGGGGGCCACGTGCGCCGCCGGCACCGCCACCGCCCGCTGCGCCGCCGCCTCCACCAAGCTCTACACGAGCCCCTCGCTGGTGCTCTCCGCCACCGAGGCGTCCCCCGGCTCCTACCTGCTGTGCCAGGAGTACGTGCTGCCGGCGACCAACGGCGCCGCGTCGGTGGTGGTGGGCGCCAACACGACCGTGACGGTGGTGCCCGCGTGGACACTCGCGACGGACGGCGGCGCGCTGCGGCAGTACAAGCCGACGCAGGTGACGCTGGGCGGCGGCGCGTCGCTGGGCGCGGGCGACGCCTCCGCCGCGACGCTGGTGGTGCAGTCGGCGACAGCCGCGTGCGGCAGCGCGGCCTCGAGCGCCGTCGAGTCGCAGCGCTTCTCCATGGCCGACGCGGCCTCGTCCGGCGCCGCGGTCAGCATCACGGTGACCGACGCGGTGCAGCCCATCCAGGCGGTCGTCTTCTGCTTCATGCCGACGCCCTACGACAGCTTCGAGGTGCACCGCGACACGCTGCTCTTCTACATGACGCCGGCCACCATCGTCGCCGACGTCCCGACGGCCGTGCGCTCCGGCATGTACACCAGCGACACCCTCGCGCGCATCGCGAGCAGCGCCGCCTGCGCCGACGCCGTGTCCGCCAGCAGTGGCAGCAGCGTCAGCGGCGGCGTCTCGACGCAGACGGTGGCCGGCTGCGGCGCCAACAGCCGCGTCGCCCGCATCTTCTACTGCGAGAGCCGCGACGGCGGCCAGACGTACACCAACCGCGGCGAGATGGGCCTGCTGCGCCGCACGGGCTGCGAGGGGACGGGGGCGGAGGGCGCCAGCATCGCCGACGCGCAGACGCCGCCGGCGCGGGCCATCACCTCCTTCGGGCTCGCGACGCGCTTCCTGACGGCGCCGCGGCTGAGCTCCTCCGCGACGTGCGCGACGCTGGCGCCGGCGGCGGTGACGGCCAGCGGCTACTCCCCCGCGCTCGGCGAGACGCCGCTCTTCTACGTCTGCGCGAACCCCATCGACGACAACGCCACCTACTTTACGACGGCCGCGCCGACGCTGACGGTGGAGCACTGGAGCGTCGCGCCGACGGCGATTGTGGGGACGGCCAGCGCGACGCGGCTGACGGCCAACTACCCGACCCCCAGCAGCAACACCTTCCTCAGCAGCGCCGCCGACTGCAGTACGCGCACCGCGAGCGCTGCCGGCCTCGCCAACGCGGCGGCCTCGACCACCATCGCCGCCAGCGGCATCGCCGGCCTCGCGACTCTCTGCACCGCCGACAACCTCGACTCCGCCAAGATCCTGCCGGTGGCGCAGCTGCTGTCGGTGCCACCGCCCGCGGCCAGCGGCTACCCGCCCGCGCTCATCCCGCGCGCCACCTACGGCGCCACCCTGACGGCGCCGACTGCGACCGGGAGCAGCACCCCGCTCTACTCGCTCATTGCCGGCGCCGACGCCGACTACGCCTATGCGTCCTTCTACGTGACGGACAACCGCTCCGTCTTCCTCGCGCCCGCAAGCAGCGGCTGCGGCGCCGGCGCCCCCATTCTGCCCGGCACCACCGCCCAGGTCGTGGACGCCGACGGGCGCGTGCAGTTTGACACGTCGGGCGTCGCCGTCGGAAGTAGCGACACCACCGCGTCACTGTGCGCCGGGACCCCCGCCGGCCCCGCCGCCGCCATCGCGTCCCTCGTGGTCACACCCGGCCCCGCCTACCCGACGCGCTTCGTCGCCGGCGCCACGACCGAGATCTACATCCCGCTCTCGCCCAGCACGACCTTCTGGCTGAGCGCCGCGGCGGGACGCGACTGCAGCGCGACCGCCGCCGCCGACCTGCCGTCCTTCACCACCGACGCGGAGGGCTACGCGACCATGGTGCTGGTGACCGTCGCGGAGGGCCTCATCCCCGCCGCCGGCACCTACACCATCTGCTTCGCCGACGCGGCGACACCATCTGGGCAGCGCAGCAGCAGCAGTCGCGCGCGGCCCCGTCGGGACTGCAGCCGCTGACGACCATCTCGCTGGTCGCCCCCGTCTACTACGGCATCATGGGCCTGACCTACGTCGTCGGCGTCCCGGGCACCATGACGCTGCTGCAGGACCTCACCGCCGGGCGCCTGCTGCCGGGCTTCAGCGCCACCCGCGACTGCGCCGACACCAGCACCCTCTACGGCGCGTGGGAGTCGGTCAGCGGCGGCGCCGACGACACGGCCATCACCGTCACCGCCGCCACCCCGCGCGCGCCGCTGTTCCTCTGCGCCGTCGCGCCCGTCAACAACAGCCGCATCGCCCTCCCCATTGGGGCCTCCGCGCAGCTGCAGTTCACCAGCAGCGTCGTGCAGGTGCCGGCGTCGGTGAGCTCCTGCGCCGCCACCACCGTCAACCAGTGCGTCGCGCCCGGCGCCGCGCAGCCCCCCGGCGGCGGCCTGCTGGGCCTCGTGTACGGCAGCTGCTGCAACCCCGTCGACCGCACGCAGAACCTCCTCGGCTCCACCGCGATGCCGGCGGCCGGCACGGAGCAGCCCACCTGCAACCTGCAGGCGTCGCTCTCCAAGGTCGCCGAGTACCCGTCGGGCTCCGACTTTGCGCTGTGCGTGTGGAGCGCCACCGACGCGGCCTACTGCACCACCCTCGGCACCGTCAAGGTGGACAACGACTGCGGCGCGGCGGCGGTCGGCGGTGGCGCCGGCAGCCTCAGCCGCGGCTCCCTCATCGCCATCATTGTGCTGTGCGTCGTGGTGGGCCTGCTGCTCATCGCCCTGGTGGTGTTTCTCGTGTGGTGGTGCTGCTGCCGGCAGAAGCGCGCCGCGGGGGCCGGCGCCGCCAACATCAAGGAGACGCGCCTCGTGGCGCTGCGGCAGATGGAGGCCAGCGAGCTCGACGGCGGCGTCGGGTACTACAACGGCATGCACCCTCTCATGTACTACGGGGAGGGCAGCAGCAGCATGCCGAGCACCGGCACCTCGCCGCAGTCGCAGCAGACGCGCTCGCTCTCCTTCACCCCCGACACGCCGCTCTCGCAGCTCGAGGCCGCCGAGGACGACGCGCGCGACCAGGTGGCGCTCGAGGAGGCGCGCGCGCGCTACCACCTCCGCCTCACCTTCAACGAGGCGCTCGAGGCGCTGCGGCTGGAGGAGAAGGAGGCGGCGCTCGAGATCGACTACGACGACGTCACCGACGCCGCCCCGCCCGTCGGCACCGCCGTCCCCGAGATCCGCGAGGTGGACCCGAACGTGCAGCCGCCCGCGGGCGCCCACGACATCGTCTTCGACGACGATGAGGACGACGAGGAGCTGGCGGGGCGCAAGAACGGGGCCGGCGACGACGACAGCGACGGCAGCGACCGCGCGCGGCGCCCGACGCGGGTGCGCGTGCGCAGCCACTCCATCTCGAGCTCCCGCTGCACGACGCCGGACCCGCAGGAGAGCGTCCTCGCCGGGTCGCCCGACCGCGAGATCCGCGTCGACGAGGAGGAGCCGTCGGCGTCGTCGTCGCCGGCGCTGACGCCCAACGCCAAGGACGGCGCGGCCGGCGTGCTCGCGCGCAAGCGCGCCGCCCTCGCGTCGCAGGAGCGCAGCCCCAGCCACCGCGACCCCAACGACAACACCGCGACGGCCATCACCATCGACGTCGACCACGACAGCGACAGCGACGGGTCGCTGCGGCAGTCGCCGATCCGCGCGGTCTCGAGCGGCGTCACCGCCGGCGCGCTCAACAACCAGACGGACACCCTCCTGGCGCAGTTCCGCGCCTCCCCCGACCGCGGCGGCAGCGCCGACGACGAGGAGGAGCTGGACATGAACGCGCTGAGCTACACGACGACGCAGCGCTTCTACGACGAGACGCGCTTCCTGCTGCAGCAGGAGGAGGGCCGCCGGCAGCGGCTGCACAACTGGGAGGAGGAGGAGCGCGCGGCGCTGGCGCAGGCGGAGCTGGCCGGGTTCCGCGAGGCGACGCAGCACCTCGGCCGCCTCGGCGCCAACGCCCGCTACGTGAGCTCGACCGACGCGCGCGGCCCGAGCTACCCCAGCACGAGCAGCGAGGAGCCGTCGGCGGCGCAGATGGGCGCCGCGGGCGACGGCGACGACCTCCCCTCCGCCGCCGACGCCCTGCGGCGCTACCAGGAGACGCTCGCCCTCAACGACACCGTCGGCAGCCTCGGCAGCACCACCAGCGGCTCCCGCCGCCGCTCCTCCCGCAAGCCGAGCAGCGCCGCGGGCGCCGCCGGCCGCAGCCGCCGCCCCACCCAGACCCCCGCGCAGGCGCCCCCGGCGGCCGCCGCGGCAGCCCAGGCGCAGGCGGCGGCCCAGGCGCAGACCGACTCCGGGAAGCACCTGCCGGCGGAGGTGGCGACGCCGGAGAAGCTTCCGCCGCTGCCGCCCGCGCCGTCCGCGCCGGCCCCGGGCAGCGTCGACATCAACCGGCCGGACGCGGGCGCCTCTCTGCCCGGCGCGGTGCCGCCGTCTACCCCGGAGCGCCCGCTGACCAAGAGCGGCTCCATCAACCACAGCCACAACAACACCAACGCGGCGGCGGCGGCGGCGGCCCCGGTCAACATCAGCGGCAACAGCGCCAACACCAGTAGCAACGGCAGCAAGGCCTCCTCCTCCGCGACGCCGCACACGCCGCGCAACTCCCCGTCGCGCGTGATGCGCTACGGCCGCGACCCCGCCGCCGCTAAGAACCTCCCTGAGCTGTAGTTTTCGGGAGTAGGGCAACAACTAGACCTAAAATGGAACTTCTACTCACACAGCGTGAGAGTGAGAGAGAGAGAGAAAGAAAGAGAGGGAGAAAGACGTGAAGAAAAAGATGAAGATATAAAACTTAAAAAAAAAAGAAAAGAAAGATAGTGTTGAATGCAAGGTTCAGTCTGGGACTTGTTTTTGGCTGGCTTCTTCTTTTTTTTTTTTCGCCGCAGGTCTCGAGGTTCACCCACCCTCTCATTTATTCGTTTCGAGAGGTCCTGCGTTGGGTGAAACCATATATATAGCTCCTTTTCTATTTCTTCACTTTGCTTAGTTCTTTCCTCTTTCTTTTTCTTTTCTTTTCCTTCTCTATCCCGTATGCTCTTTGCTTTCTCTCTCTCTCTTCGATTTTCTCTGTTCAGTTTTTTTTCTCTTTTCCCCCATATCTTCTCTCTTGCTTACCTTTCATACAATAGATACAACCATTTTTTTTTTTTCAAACTTTTACTCTCTCCCTCGCTAACCCTTGTCATATTACATCTCCGCACCACTTCTCTTTCTTTTCTTTCTTCTATGTCCTTTCTTTTTAACCTCTGCAAAAAAGCAATATATATATTCCAAGGTGAGAAGAAAGCATGTGGAGAGTGAAGAGGAAAAGTAAGTATTGTCATTTCTACAGTCCCTCCCCTCCTCTGAGTCACACAGAATTCTGTTAAAAACAACAACAGAAACAACCACAACTAGATGCAATGTTTAAATCGAACGACCAAATATGTTCTCTTTTTCCTCCCTCCGTTTTTTTTTTTTATTATCCTCCTCCTTCTCCTCTCAATCCGTATTTTCACTCCTTCTCTTCGCTCTCTTTTTTTCTCTCTCTCGTAAAATTCGCGACTGACACTGCCTTTTAGCACCAAGAAAAGTATGCAAAATCGAAATGGTGCAGTCCGATAAATTACTCGCGGGAATGAAGGAGAACAATGAGTAAAAACGTATCATATGTCTTCTACCTCTCTTATTTGTCACTAATCCAAACATTAGAAAAGGAGTTCAGACAGGAAATAATGTCAGAAACAAGAGAAGACTTGACGAATGCTCTCCTAGTGTGCTTTTTTGGTAGAATGTGATAGAAAGGAAAAAAAGAAATAAATGAATATAAAGGACGAGCAACAACTGTATCTTGCAGCGTCACGGCTTTCTTTTTCTTTTTCTTTTTATTTCATCTCTACCACATCTGCAAATACATCTTGTTCTCAGACTCTCTTGTCGTTACTCCCTATAACAGAAATATCTATATAATGATAAGTTGGTCCGGCAGCTTCCTGTGAAGAGTGCGGCAGTTGAAAAGAGGAGAAGAGGAATGCATCTGTGTGCCTGTAACTCAACGACACACTCACGCAAAACGAGAGTGTGCTCTGTGCTGTTGCTGCTGTGCCTGCAAAGTTTTTGTTTCTATGCCGCCTCTGGTGTGTTCACCGCTTCACGTTATCGCCTGTCAAGAATTGTCTTTCTTTCTTGTTGTGCGCACTTTGCTGGACGCGCACGGTGGACTCAACTTGTACCGAGAAGAACACTTGATCTGTACTTCTACCCCCTCCTCAACTTTCCCTTCTCTTGAGCATTCAGCAAGCATTCCACAGACCCCCTCCCCCTCCTCCATAGATACCATCCACACATCAACCGCAGGAGAGAACCACTTGACGCCTGTCGTAACGCTTCTGGAGCCATCCCACACTCAGCCCCGCCAACACCAGAGCCGTCCTCGCCCGCCGCGATGCCGAAGCCCGTTGTGCGTCTGAGCAAGGAGCTCAAAGAGGCCCAGGCGAACCCCGAGCCGGACGCGCTGCTCTCCGTGTACGACCCCGCCGTGCACCGCTTCCGCCTCCCGCCGCTCCCCGCCTCCGCGACCGGCGGCGCCGCCGCGGGCTTCACCGGCAGCGCCGCCGGGGGCGCGGGCAACCTGTTCAACTGGGTGGCGGCGCTGCGGGGGCCGCCGGACAGCCCCTTCGCGGGCGGCACGTACACGCTGCTGCTGCGCGTGCCGGACGACTACCCGATGGCGCCGCCGGCGGCCGCCTTTGTGACGCCCGTGTTCCACCCCAACATCGAGTTCGCGAGCGGCCGCGTGTGCCTGGACATTCTCAAGGCGCAGTGGAGCCCGGCGTGGACGCTGGCGGCGGTGTGCCGCGCGGTGCTCGCCCTCCTCGCGGCCCCCGCCGACGACAGCCCCTTCAACTGCGACGCGGGGAATCTCGTGCGCGCCGGCGACACGGAGGGCTACAGCAGCATGGTGCGTCTGTACGCCATCGAGTACGCGGGGGCGCCGCCCTACGAGGACGACTGGGACGCCTAGCGGCGGCGCACCATGCATGACTGGAGGAGTTGAGTGTGTCTTTGTGTGTGTGTGTGTGCGCAGATGTGGTGTGAAGCTCCCCTTCTCCTCCCCTCCCTCTCCCAACTTCCAATTCTCTTTCGTACTTACTCACGTACTTTCTTCTTCTTTTCCTCTTCAACTTGAAAATTGTCACATGACGTTGAAAAGGACAAAGGAGAGGAAAATCTGAGGAAGCGTCAGGGAAGGCGAGTGACATGCCGGTTTTTCTTGTTTTTCTTTTCCCATTTGCTGTTGTTGTATCTTTTATCATCTGCTTCCCGATTGTATATACACATATATATATATTTCGGTTCTCTGTCATCGCCTCTTCGACATTATCAGTGTCAGTTTATTTCTGTGCTCATTATTGTGCTCTTACCTTTGTCCGAATTGCAAATGTAGCAAACTGTTTCTTGGCGTGCTTCACTGGTTAATTGTGCCGCTCACAACGCGGCAAAGGTGCCATTAAAAAACACATACACACTATTAAACAAACAAAAAGAAGGAAAGTTTCCCACTGGTCTTCGCGTGTGTGTGGTTTCTTCCATGTCGTCACCGTCGTGTGTGCGGCTGACAGAAGCATTCATTATTACTGATTGTCTGAATTCGGCGGACACCTGAACTCCCTCGGTGTCACTGCTGCACTGTTGCAAAAAAAAAAAAAAAAATACTCATTCCTCATCCGTCCCTCCTCACTTCTCCCTTGCCACTCTCTCTCTCTCTCTCTCTCTCTCTCTCTCTTCATAGTATCGTGCTATCAAACTCTCTTTCACAGCTATCTTATCTTCTCCATATTTTTTCCCCCTCCCTTCATCAACCTTCTTTCTCCATCTTTCTCCATCTTTCTTCATTTTTTTTTTTTTTTTTTTAAACTTTCGTATATATATATTTCGTTTTGCCGCATTTATTTTCATCTTCTTTTCTTCTTGTAGTGCCACACCACTGACACGCCTTTTTTCCACCTTGTTCTTTTTTTTTATTTTTTGCTTCCTGCTTCTCTCCCAACTTTCATTCCCTTCTGCTCCCTCTCTTTATTCATCCGCCTTCTCTATTTTTCCCTTTTTCTTTTCCATTGCTTCCAATCTCAAGTGCAGTTTTTTTTTTCCCCGCTCGCGAACACTCACTTCACTTTGAATATCTCCTCTTCGCAATTTTATTTTCCATTTATTCCATCATTTAGTAGTATAATCATTCTTTCCTCTCTCTCTCTCTCTTTTATCTCACTTTTTGATATATCACCACTTGTTGTCTTCTCGTTACTTTTTTTTTTTTTGCCTTTCTCATATCCCCTTTTATCTCCACTTGCTCATAGGCTCAGCCTCCGGTGTTATCAGTAGTTGTCTCCTAGTTTTGCTCACGCCACTTGCAGAGAGAAAACATCTATCTCATTGATATACATATATTTATTTCTGCGGGATACGCACACGCCGATAAGTGCAAATAGGAGTGACAAACGGGCCTTTCGAGAAACTTCTTATTTGACATTTTTTTTTTTTTACAGAAGAAAAAAAAAAAACAAATACAAGTACGCTAATTATTGTATCTTTTTTATTGTTATTTTCTAGAATACTTGTTTTCTCTTCTTTCTGAATTCGACGAAAGGAATATTGTAATATTTTAAGAACAAAATATATACTTTTATATATTCCAAACCCAACCACTACAAAGCGATCAAAGATTTATTGTAAAACAGTATTACCTTCCTCTCGAAAGCTGTAACATCATCTCTTTTTCTCTTTTATTTTTTGTTTGACATTTTTCTATTCTTTTCTGATCCTCCTTCTGCCCTCCTCAACTGTTTCGCATCTTAACAGTGCTTCACTTGGCATCTAGTCGTGCGATTTCAGTCATTTAAAAAAGCAAACCAAAAAACAAAAACATACTAAAAAAACACCTCAAGCAAACCAGTAATAACAAATAACAAAACAACTCACCCAATAATTCCAAACCCTTCTTTTGTGTCATTTTCCCGTATCCCCTTCTATAATCATTATTATTTTGTAAACGCTGTCGCAACTTGCTGACATAGCCGTTTGCGTTCTCTACTTAGTCATCTATATATTCATACATTTTTTTTATTTACTCCTGCTTCTCTTTTTTAAATTTTCTCTCTCTGTTTTTATTACTCTCCACCTCTCCACTTCCGTCTTGGTATCCAACAAACAAATCCCGCTTGTCATTTGTTTGAGTCCTCTCTTCCCCCCCCTCTTCCTCTGACTCTTTACTATTTTCTCTCTCGCCTGCTCCTTCTGACAGTTCAAAAACAAATCTCCTTGCTCTTTCTTTTTTCTCTAATTTTCTCTTTCTCTTTCTCTTTTTTTTTTTTTTTTTTGTTCCGTCTCGCACATTGCTTTTTACATTTTCTTAATTTCTTTTGTTACCTTTCAAAAAAAAGTTGAGAATTTTTTGTAACTATCACACGTTCTTCGGCCTATTCACGTCTTTTTGTCCTATTCTTCTTTTCTTTCTCCATTACTTTTTTCAACCCCCCCCCCTTCTCTTCTTACTTACTTTTGTTATTCCCTCCGCCCACTTTTCGAAAGCCAATTGTTTTTCCCTCCCCCATCCCCCGCAGTTCTTGCTTGTTTGTGCATCTTTTACTGTTTCCTTGTGCTTCATTTTGTATCATACAACTTTTGGTGTTCCCATCAACTGCCAAAAAGTATCACTCTGATAAAAAGAGACGGGGGAAATATACACAGTACGGTTTTCGCCAGAGACGCCACTATAAACAAAAAAGAATCTCACTTATTCTTTCCTACGTGTACTCTTCACACGCTGCTATTTCTCGCTCTGTCCTTCTCAACGTATATTCAGTGCAAATCCAACACTTGTTTAGTAAAGTAAACGTTTTCTGTTTCCAGTTTTTCATCTCTTTCCTTTTCTTCTTGTAAATATTTTCTTGTCTTATCTCTCTCTATTTATATCGGCATATATATATATATATATATCAACGGCGTGACTTCTCCTTCTCCATTCTCTCCCCTTTTCTCATTTCTCGTGCGATAAAACCACTTCATTCTTGTGGTATTCGAGCAACAGCCGAAAACAAAACTTGTAAAAACAGTGTCGGTAAACGTTCTTCCTTGTTTCATCATTCACATCAACGATAGTTGAAGAGAAGCAAAAAACGGAAGAAAAAAACAAGTAAATCTTTCATAGTGATCATCTGAACAAACAAACAAACAAAAAGCGAAAAAGAATCAATAATACACACGTCGTTTCTGTTTTAGAAACACACTTATCTATATTTTTACCTTGCCGCCCCTCTCCTCTCCTTTTCTATATTCATATTCTTTCCTTCTATTTCCATTCATTCTTTACTGTTCTCCCGCATTTCGTTTTCCCTTTTTCTTTGCTCTTTTGTTTTTCCCCCTTTAACAACTCTCCCTCCCTTCTTATTTATTTGTGCTTTGAATTCTATTTCCATACACCATCCTCCCTTCCTCGAACGAAACTGTAGTCCGAACAGTAGTCTTTCTTTTAAAACTAATTCTTTGTCTCTTGCTTCTTCCTCCCCCCCCCAATCTCTCTCGGTATTTTTTGTTTCCTATTCTATCGATTTCCAAAAATAATAACCAAATAATTATCACTATTACTCGCACGAATTACTATCAGTAGTTTTTTTTTTATTTGTTCTTCTCGAGACTCCTCTCCCTATTGCGTCGTTATTTCACCTCTCCAGGCTTGTTACTCGAGCGTTTCATCTGTTGTAGCTATCAAATCATACGTTGGTGTTTCGCTGCACGGTCATATAATTTCGCCCGCAGTTGTTTAATCAACTGAACAATCTCTATTATAAACAACAATAAAAGTGTATACAACTTTTGCGACTGTTTCATTAAAGCAATTCGATTCATTCACCTTTTTTACGCTACAGCTTTTTTTTTCTCTCTCACTTTTGTTTTGGAATTTATTATCCGATTCTTACTCGGTGGTTCCTCTCCTTCATAACAGCGTGCACATCTTTCTACGCTCATTTTTTTTTGTTTGTTGCTTTCTTTTCCTTTTCAAAATTTCCCCTTTTAGTATTATTATAGTATCTCTATATATATTCAACAATTGAAGGCGCCCAGTAAAGTAAGTCGAATACCGCATTTCACATACACTTTCTAATTACTCAACGCACTATTGAAACGCGCGTACACACACGCACACATTTTTTTTTTCTATTTAAGATTTATCTTTTCTCTCTCTCTCGTTGTGTGTTCATACATACATACATACATACATACATACACATTGCAAGCCTCGCTACTTTACTATACACCGAACAGTATTGTTGATATTTTTCCGACATTTTAAATTTTCTATTTTTCTGTTTCCGAAAGATTCACTTGTTTTCTCTGTCTCTTTCGCTCTCACACTCTTCTTTGTTTTCCCACATTGTTGTCTTGTTATCTTTTTCTTTCTTTAATTTACTGATTTTACTATTTTCTTTGATAGTTCGATATCAGTTTTCTTTATCTTCTTTGTTATCTCCTAATCTTTCTACACACGTGCGCACAGGCACACATCACCATATATAATTACGTGCAACGTATCATTTCAGTCTTCATATATACGGTTTCCCTTTTTGCCCTAACCTTTTGTTTTTTACCATCCTCTCCTTTCAGTCTTATTCTTATTCTCGTCATTTCCTTTTTTTCAGTTTATCTGCGGAAAACTCATTACAAGTCAATCCTCTCAATTTTTACTGGACGGTAACTGACATTATTTCGTTGATTCTCACCGATATTCGTTCCTTTTCATTTTTTAAAGTTGCTTTCCCCCCCCCCCCCCACATCTTCGTTCTTCGACAACCCTCTCTCTCAGTATATATATACAGATATCTTTTCTTTCTTATCTCAAGCTTTCAAACTTCTGTGATTTTACTCATTTCGGTGCCTGAAAACGACAGTGACCGCGAGGAATAAAAAAGATAACTATTCCTTATAATCTCTTCCTGATTTCCCCCGTTACTTTTGAGAGCCCATCCAAAACAAACAAAAAAAAAATCGTCAAAACTTATTTTTTTAAAGGCTCGACAGCACCTGTAACTGTATCATGTTCACCACCCTTCACGACGGCAGCAGCGCCGACGCCGCTGTGCCCTACTTCACCACTAAGCCCTCCGCCGGCGTGGCGAGTGCCGCCGCCCTCCACCGCGACCCCCGCGCGCCGGTGACGGTGACGGTGACGGCCGCCAGCCTCTTCCCGCCCAGTAATAGCAACACCGTGCCACCGCCCACCCAACACACGGCGGCGGCGGCGGCAGCGGCGGACGACGACGACGACAATGACTCGCTCGACTTCAGCCCCGACTGGCTGCGCAGCGACAGCGACAGCGACGGCGGCGACGTGGCTGACACCGCCGCCTCCGCCTCCGACACCTCCGTCCCCTCCGATAGGAACAGCGGCGTCTTCAGCCTCGCCTCCGCCACCGCCGCCACGGCCGCCAACAGCAGCAACCCCAACGCGGCGCACGCGGCGGCGGACAAGGGCGTCGCGGCGGCCGAGTCGCGCGGCAATCTCACCGCCGGCGTCACCGGCCTCTCCTCCGCTCCCAGCTCCTCCTCCTCGCAGCACAGCAGCGGTAACACCCACTCCGGCGCCGGCGGCCGCCACAGGCACGAGCGCGGCGCCCGCGGCGGCAAGGGCCCCCAGCCTGGTAATAATAATAATAATAATAATAATAATAATAACACCAACATCGGCAGCAACAGGCGCAACGACGGCGCCTTCTCGCTCGACCGCAATCGCTTTGGCTTCAACGGCCGGAGCGCCGCGCCCCGCGACGGGGCCGACGCCCTCCCCAGCGTCCATACAAACCCCATCACCGGCAGCGCTGGCGCCCCACAGCAGCAGCAGCAGCAACAGCGTGTGGACCTTCACGCCCTCGCGAGTCAGCTGAGCGCGATGAAGGCCGGCGCGCGCCCCACCGCCACCTCCACTCCCACCCCGCGCTCTGCCGTCAACAACAGCGCCAACAGCCCGACTGGCAACATTTACAGCGCCGCACCCACCGTCCAGCCGCCCTACACGCCGGCGGGCATCATCACGGGTAATAACAACAGTAACAGCAACAGCAACAACGTCCGTAACGCCAGCAGCGCCGCGCCCCCCGCGGCGGAGGCGGAGGAGCCGACGGTGCAGGTTGTGGTGCCCTCTTCGATGATCCCGGCGCTGGCGGGTCTGTCCGGCCCCGGCGCGCCCGCCCCCGACGCGGTCACCGTCGTGCGCGTGCCGCTCTCCTACACCCGCGACCCGCAGAGGCTGCAGGCGCTCCTCGCCAGCATCCGCACCGTCCCCGCCGCCGCGCCCCAGCAGCAGCAGCAGCAGCAGCAACAGGCGCAGCGACAGACGCAGACGCCGCCCGCCGCTCCGCGCCCCTCCGTCGTCCCAGCGGGCGGCTTCCCGTACAGCAACAACAGCAGTAATAACAACAACAGCCAGTTTGCATTTGCGCCGGCGGCGTCGGCGGCACCGTCCGTCACCCCCGGCGGCTCCGCGAACAGTTACGTGGCGTTCACCGACGCTAACGGAAACCGCGTGTACATGGCCGCCGCCCCGGCCGCACAGGCCAGCGGGAGCTACGCGGGCGGGTTCGTTCAGCAGCAGCAGCAGCAGCAGCAGCAAACCACAGCGATGCCGGCGTACCTCCACACCGCCAGCGGTAACAGCCAGGCCCCGTTTGCCGCCCCTCAGTTCGTCGCCTACCAGAACACCACCGCCGGCGGCGCTGGCGGCCCCGTGTACTCTGCCGTGCGGCATCTGCCCAACGCCACAGTCACAGGTGCCAACGCCGGCGGTGCCCCAAACTACGCCTCCTCCCCTGCCTTCATCAGCGGCGGCGGCGGTGCTGCGCCCGTGCAGACCTTTGTGCTGCCGGACGGCACGAGGGTGATGGCGGTCCCCGTCACCCCCTCTGGCACGCCCAGCAACGGCGGCGCCCCGTACTATTACGCCACTAACAGCAACACCAACGCCGCCGCGGCCGCCAACGCTGCCAACAACAACAACAACAACAACACCACTAGCAACAACAACGGTAGCAACGGCAATCAGAGCGGCGCGGGCGTATTTCCGTTTTATGTCACGAACAGCACCAATCACAACGCCGCCGCGGCCCCCTATGCGGGCGTGTCGTATACGAACCACGGTGCACAGAACGGCTTCTACAGCGTCGTCGGTCACCGTCAGTGAAAGGTCCTACGAGTGCGTCGTGCGGAGAACATGAATCGATATATTTTTCTGTCTCCTTTCCTTTTTGTTTTCTTCTTATTCTGTATTGCTTCTCTCTTTTCTCTTTTCTCTTTTAATATTTATTTTTTTCTTCAAAGTTTTTTCAAACGAGCTGTCGTCGAGAACTCTCATCTCTCTCTGACTTCTCCCGCTCCAATTCCATTTCTCTTCTCTTCCTTTGGTTTACTTCAAACTGTCACTCACTTTTAAGTGAGTGCACGTGCGATCGCAGTGAGTCTTCCTCCTAATCTCTCCCTTCTCTCTCTTTTTTCTCTCTCCCTCTCATTTCTGTCTATATATATATGAATCTTGCGGTTTTCTTCCGTTTCTCCCGTTTTCTTGCTCATCTTTTTGTGCGCCCGCACACACATCCACATCAATATTTATAGGGATAAATGTAATATAAATGGCATCAGCTCACGTAGCTTTGGTAGAATCGAAGCACGTGAGCTACCCTAAGATAAACATCTCCATTTCTAATGCATTGGTAATACATTCCAGGCTGGAATGGATGGCTTGACAGATCAGTACGTGAGAAAAAAAAAACGAAGAGTAAAATGAAAGACGTTGATGAAACTCGTTTGCGGAGAAACATGAAAATTCACTGCAGAGTTCAGTCAAACACGTTTCTTTTTTTTTTTTTCTCTTTTTGCTTCTAACAAGAAAAAAACCAATTATTACTATAATATTGGCCATTTCTGAAACTTCTACTTATTATTATTACTATTATCATTCGTCTTCTGTTTAGTGACCTTCTCTTCTTTTTTTTTTTCTGTTGCTTGCCTCCCCTCTCTCTCTCCCCTCCCTAATTCCAAGATTCTCATCGTGCCATAAACCATTCTTGGTGAAGGGGAGAAGCACTTACGACAGCTCCAGAGCATAAACGTTCTCTGAGAGCGCTGCGCCACACCACTCCATTCTCTCCTATATCCCGTTTTTGAGGAGAGGATTCGTCGCAACTGTATGGGTACTCTTCTCTCTCTCTCTCTCTCTCTCTGTCTATATATATTCTTTCCCTTTTCCGATAATAATTATTATTGATTATTTTTGTTTGACGTCTCTCCTCTGTCAGGACACACACACAAAAAAACTTTCTATCCACCCCCAGTATTGACTGTCTCTAGACACACGTAGCCGGATGTAGGCTCGTGAAAGAAATGCTTGGATTGATAAGCCGTGTGTGCTTCTTGAGAATAAACTGTGTTACATCACAAATGCCTTTTTGCCTCTCCTGCATGCAAAACGCTGATGATTACGCGTATCACGTCGAATTTAATTCCCTATCGTTCGAACAATCCCTCGTCACACATCCCTCTCGCTTAAAAATATATATAATCTCCTCATTTTAATTTCTTATCATTGCAGGTATTTATATTCGCTAGCTTAAAAAAAAAAAAAGAATTGTTTGTTTGTTTGTTTGAGTTTCAAGTGCCAGCAGTAACTTATCCTTTCCACGACTGTCCTCATGTCTGCCTCTGGCTCCGCGCACTCGGGCAGCGCCAGCCGCAGCCACAGCCGCAGCGACAGCCGTAGCGGTAGCGAGAGCGGCAGCCGCAGCCGCAGCCGCAGCCCCAGCGGCAGCGAGAACTCCCTCACCCTCCCCGACACCCCCGCCGCCCCGGCAGACGCCGTCAACGTCAACAACGTCAACGGTGCTGTCTCCGTCAACAACAATGACGCCGCCGCCGCCGAGTGGTGCCGCCGAGGGCCGCGGCGAGCGCGAGGGCGGCAGCAAGCGCGCGCGCCCCGTCGACGACGTGCCGAGCAAGCCGGAGGACTACGTGGAGGACGCCAATGGCGTCGTGCACATGTTCTTTGGCTTCGGCAACACCGACCGCCTCGTTCCCACCGGCGCCTTCCGCACCTTCATCCTGCAGACGCTCGCCACCGGCGTCGCGGGGCACCTCCTCACCCTCGAGCGCCGGGCGCGCCGCGACCGCAAGGACACCAAGGACAACGAGGAGGGGAAGCCGGAGGAGAAGCCCGACGGCGCCGCGCAGGCGGAGGCCCCCAAGGCCGAGGCGGAGGCGCCGGCCGACGCGAAGCCCGCGGAGACCCCGGCGGGGAAGGAGGCGCGGGAGCGGTACGAGCCGCCGGAGGGCGAGCCGCGCGACGGGTCCCCCGAGTCCCCCATTGCACGCCTGCACGTGCAGTACCGCTCCGCCGTCGTGCACATTCGCGGGGCGGAGCGCGCGCGGCTGCTGGCGGCGGTGCTCGGCGCCTACACCGTCGAGGGCAGCGACCGGCCGATGCTGGTGCAGGTGTACGTGCGCGGGCACAAGCCCCGCAAGGACCGCAGCCGCTCCCCCGCCCGCCGCGAGCGTGCCGGCCGCTCGGACCGCAAGGCGCGCGGCGCGCTCCCCCGACCGCCGCGGCACGACCGGCGCCGTCGCCTTCATCGGCCTCGGGCCCAACGCGGCGCGCGTCCCGCACGGCGAGCTGCTCGCGCGCATCCGCGAGGTGCTGCCGGCGGCGCGGCCGGAGCAGCTGCACCGCGCGCGCCACTGCGCCTTCTTCGACTGCGCGACGCGCGGGGAGGTGTCGCGGCTCATCGCGGCGCTCAACAACCGCGACATCGCGGGGTGCCGCCTCGCGGTGGAGCACGGCCGCCAGCGCCTGCGCTCGCCGTCGCGCCGCCGCAGCCCCCGGCGCTCCGCCCGCGGCGGCCGCCGCCTCGAGGGCCGCGACAGCCGCCGCCGCCGCCGCTACTCGGACGACTACTCCGACGACGAGTCCGACGACTACGACCGCCGCGACCGCCGCGACCGCCGCGACCGCCGCCGCCGCAGCCGCAGCCGCTCGCGCTCCCGCAGCCCCCCGCGCCGCCGCCAGCGCCGCCGCTCGTACAGCGACTCCCGCAGCGCCAGCTACTCCCGCTCCCCCGACCGCCGCGACCGCCGCCGCCGCCGCTAAGCGAACGGCCTCTTGACCTTCTTCTTCTTCTTAGTTTTTTTTTTCCTTTTCCTTTTCCGTTTTGCCTCGACTTTTGATTGGTTTCCCATCAGCGAAGACTGGCCTCCTTGTTCCAAGCGTTTAACCCTCACCGAGGCATAGCACCCTTTCTTTAACTGAGAAAGGACGTTGTTCGACCCCCGCAAGGGACACTCCAGCGACCCTAAACCCAATACAAAACAGACACCAACAAGAACACCAGTGCGACAACTCGACTCGACACACAAGCACACTAACACACACACACATACTCGCACACACACACAGTAATAAGTAAACAACAAAATAAATAAATCAATATTTTTTTTCCCGAGAGGTTCACAACCAGTACTTTAATCATATAAAAATAAAAATAAAAGTATATAGAATTGAACCAAACATAATAAACTAACATCGCCGCGCCAGAATGCATCTCCGTATCTATCGTCTCCAGAGATGCACCTGAGCTGACGCGAGAGAAATGCGCTCGTGGTTGTGGGCGTGCCCGCGTGTCGTGTGTGTGTGTAACGGCACCACAAGCCCCGTAAACAGTTGCTGTAAATCTAGCGCAGTTTCCTCTTTCATTTTTGTTTTTTATATTTCCTTCCCGTGATTGCGATGGTTGTCCTCTATCCCTGTTCAGCTCTTTCCACTGCCAACATTCGACATAGAATTGTTCTCTCCTTTTCGAAAGCACATGGAAAGAGAAAAGCACGCGTAAGTGGAGCATCCCCTTGTCTGTGACTGTTCACTGTTCACTGCTCACTGCTCACTGCTCACTTTTTTTTTTTTTGTGTGTGTGCTCAAACCGCGGGTGTTGATCTCTTAAAGGAGTGCCGTTCAGTTTATTGTTTGCTGGTGATTGCGTATGTACACTACAGATAGCTTTCTCTATTCCAAACTTTATCCATTGCTTTTTTTGATCCCCTTCACATCCTTTGCAATATATACTCTACTGAATGCCTTTGTTTGTGTCATCTGGAGAGGTTCACTTCCCCCTTCCCCCCTCCCCTGTTGCGTTGTCTCCCCTTCCCTACCTCCTCTTCTCTCCAACGTCCCTTGTTTTCCAATCTATCCGAATACTAGGAATATAGAAAACTATATATTTTTGTACAGTTTTCCAACTGCCAACTGCATTCTTCTTCGTACAGTGAATCGCGTTAGAAGGAAAGACCAAGTGGATGAACCGATAAGATCACATTCACAAAGAAAATAACACAAAACGAAAAATAAAGCAAAGAAATAAATAAATAACCATATCACTTTTTTTTTATCTATTCCCATTGCTCTAATTCTCTCCCTGCCTCTCTCTCTCTCTCTCTCTCTCTCTCTCTCACTCTCACTCTCACTCTCTCTCTCTCTCTCTCTCTCTCTCTCTCTCTCTCTCTTCTAACGCGTTGTTGCTGTGTGCCGTTAACTCTCGTCACTCTTTTGTGTTTTATTATCTAGAACAGTCTGTGTCCCGGCACGCGAGAAAAACGACAGTACTTGAGGTTATTCCGAGCACACATGTCAACTGGCACGACACAGACGACTTCGGGCCCCAAGAAGGCAGGCAACGCTGCCGCCGCCCCGCCGCCGCCGCGACCGCTGATCGACGAGGACAACCACCCCGAGGACTTCCCCTTCCCGGACGATGTCGTGTACTTCAAGGACCCCGAGGACGACTCCCTGGGCATCAAGGCGATCCTCGAGCTCTTCTTCGCGCCCCACACGTTCTTTGTGCTGTGGGACTCGATCCGCGCCATCGCCTTCATCGCGCTGCCCATGTTTGTCATCGGGACGCACCCCAACACCCGCGCGCGCCTGCGCTACCCGCAGCTGCTGCTTGCCACCGCTATCACCGTGGCGACGCACCGCGAGACGCTGGGCGAGGAAATCGGGAAGCGGCTGTGGGTGTTGACGGCCGTCGCCGTGATGGTCCCCGTCGCTGTGGTGTGCGACGCACTCAACGTGGCGCAGCACACGGGCGCGTGGTACGGGCTGCTGGCCGCCGCGCTGGTCGGCGCGAGCCTCTGCCGCCACGGCCCCATCCGCAGCTACCTCTACATGTGCTTCTTCATCTCCGCGATGCTCACGCGTATCGTCTCGACGTCGGTCAACCCCATCGCCCCGCAGAGGGTCCCGGTGACGACGTCGTGCTGGCTCGCGCTGGACATCGTCATCGGCTGCGGCATCGCCATCGCCGCGAACGTCCTCCCGTTCCCCGTCCTCGCCTCGCGCGAGACCGACGCCGTCTTCTGCGGCATGTTCGGCGGCCTCGCGCAGATCCTGTCCGGGATGCACACGCTGGTGGCGCCGCGGCACGTGCTGCAGGCCTCCGTCTTCTACCTCGACCGCAGCATCTTCGACCAGCTGCAGGCGGTGCACACGACGCGGCTGCCGGCGCTGCTCTGGGCCGTCTCCTTCGAGCCGTGGGAGTACCCCCTGCGCAACCCCGTGCGGCGCCTCAAGCTCTCTCTCTGGCGCCGTGTCATGGCGCTCACCTACGCCGCCTTCTCCACCGGCCGCACCGTTGCCGAGGCGCGCCGCGTGCAGCTGCAGGCGCGCGCCATCATCGCCCAGTGGGACGCCGCCGCCGCTGCCGCCGCCGGCGCGACCGCGGATGATGAGAAGGGCACGGATGGGGCTAAAGGCGGCCAGAAAGACTCTTCGCAGGGCACGGCCAAGCGCGGCGCGCCGTCGCGGCTGGGCGGGACCACGAGCGAGGAGACGGGCTCCAGCGGGGCGGCGGCGGCGGCCGGGGAGTCGGAGCTGGTGGACGCGTGCCTCGAGGCGTACCACCACGACTTTGGGGTCGCCCTCACGCAGGCGCTGCGGCAGCTCGGCGCCTGCGGGTCGACCCCCGAGGCGATCCTCCGCGGCGTCGACTTCGACGGCCTCCGCACCGCCCACCACAACTTCTCGCGCCACGCCCACATGCGGCTGCTCGGCATTCTGCAGCGCCGCACCGCCGCCGCGAGCCTCGCCCACAGGGACGGCGCCGACGACAGCAGCGCCAGCGCCTCCTCGGACGGCGACAGCGACAGCGCCGGCGGCGGCAGCAGCGACCCGGACAGTAGCGCGACGGAGGCCTTCAGCGACGTCGTCATCAGGACCCCTCATCAGAATGACGCAAAGCGTGGTGGCAGTACTGGCGGTGCTAGCGGGGGCGCGAGCGCACAGGAACGAACCAGGGAGGTACCGGCGGCCCCACAGCCGAAGAAGGTCAAGAAGGACAAGCCCAGCAAGAAGAGTAAGAGGTCCGGGGGCGGAGGCGACGGTGCCCCTGCGGACTCTGGCGCCGACGCGCTGGTGGCGCTGGACGTGGAGGGCATTACCGACAACGTCGACCTGTACCTGCTGCTTAAGGAGCACCACTTCCACATGCTGCTTTCCTTTATCGTCATGGAGATTCTTTCCTTTGAGGAGCGCATGATGCACTACGCGCCGCCCGAGTCCTTTTGCTCTCGCGTTCTCCGCGACCTGCGCGCGCCCTTCCGCCGCTTCTGGCACGGCCTCCTCCACGCGTGCGTCTTCCGCACCCCGCAGGACTGGCGCGTGCTCAAGGACGCGGTGAAGATGACGGTGGGCTTCCTGACGGTTGCCTCCTTCAACTTTGAGATCTTCCCCATCGCGCAGGGGATGTCGCAGCTGGGCGTGGCGGTGCTCTTCGGCATCCCGTGCGGGGAGGAGTCGATGCGGGCCTCCATTGGCCGCCTCGCCGGCGTCTCGATTGGCTGCTCCTACTCGTACCTGGCGGTGCACAACACCAAGAACCGCTCCGAGATGATCGGCTGCTCCTTTTGCTTCATGTTCCTCTCCTACATCTTCCGCCGCCACGGCACCTTCGGGTCCGCCTTCCTCTACTCGGTGGTGACGACGCTCGTGTACAATGAGACGGTGGACAACGTCCTGGTGCTGCTCATGCGCTTCGCGACGACCTGCAACGTGGTGCTGATCCACCTCGTCGTCATCTACATCATCTTCCCCAACAACCCCATCAAGATCCTCTGGGGCTACCGCGCCCGCTTCGCCAAGAACGCCAGCGAGCTCATCGACGACCTCGCCATGACCCTCCGCCTGCCCCTCGCCGGCGAGGAGGGACAGGACGACGAGGCAAAGGCGAGGAGCAGCGACGGCGGCAGCAGCACAGAGCCCTTCGCCCCGGAGGCGGACGACGGCGGCAGCGGCAGTGACAAGCGAAAGACGAGACCGCGGCTCTTGCCGCCGCAACCGGCCGTGACGGCCATGCTGTCGCAGATGTCGCTGGAGCTCCGGCTGCTGCACAACCTGGAGGAGATGAACACCAAGTGGTGCGACATTGTGCTGCGCGACACGCACGTGCTACGCGGCATGGAGCACTTCCCCGTCGGCGCCTCGCACCAGGTCTCGCTCTGCATGATCCGCATCGTGTCGAGCCTGCGGCTGCTGCTCTTCTCAGTGGAGCTGCTGCACCGCCCCCGCGCGCAGCCGGTGGAGCCCGCGCTCGCCGCCATCGTGCACGGACCGCTGGCGGAGCTCATCACCGGTTTCGCGACCGGCAGCCGCGTCTTCTTCCAGGACGTCATCGACGCGCTGCAGGCGAGCCAGACGTGGGCGCTGCCGACGGCGCTGTCCCACATCAACTCCCTCGTCGCGCTGCGCGCCGACATCCGGGGGCGGCTGCTGCAGTGGACGGTCGCGCTGCGCGGGCAGCTGCTCGCCGGCGTCGTGCCGCTGCAGGCGCAGGAGCGCCGCGGGCTGGAGGAGGTGCGCCGCGACCACGAGCGCCGCCGCCAGCGGGAGAGCGCCGCGCACGGCCCCGACAGCGTCGAGGGGGGCGGCGACGACACCTCCACCGCCACCGCCGCCCGCGAGCAGGTCGCCGACGGCTTCCTCATCGCCCGCGTCGCGCGCGCCTACGAAGAGCGGAGGCGCCGCGAGCGCAGCGGCAAAGACAAGGGCGCGAAAGAGGAAAAGCAACAGGAGGAGGAGGAGGAGGAGGTGGCGCCCGCGTCGCACGAGCCGGACAGCGAGGAGCCGCAGACGCTCGGGGCGCCGCTGCGGGAGGCGTTCGGCAAGTACGACGACATGTACCCCTTCACGCAGGAGAGCGCCGAGGGCGACGTGCGGGCGCTGCTGCTGCACCAGCTCGAGACCGAGACGGAGGAGGAGGCGGCCGCGTCGGCTCGCCACTCGTCCGTGTGGCGTCCGAGCCGCCTCATCCTGGACCCCGCCGTCGGCCCCGAGCCGCGCCTCCCCGCCTTCCACGGCGCGCACTTCCACTTCCACGTCGACCCGACGGCGCTGCCGACCGACACGGACTTCTGCGCGGTGCTGACGGCCGTCAACACGTGCGGCAACCTGCTCTACGAGATGGAACGTCTGCTCAACGCGATGCACGCCCTCAACGGCTTCCAGCGCGACGCCCACGACTTCTCCTTCATCGCGAAGCTCATCTCCAAGCTGGCGCCCGCCATCGCCGACTACCGCCGCGGCATCGCCCAGCGCTTCGCCGTTCCACCCCCCGGCGACGTCAGCCGCATCAACCCTCCGCCGCCGTCCTCTACATCCTCGTGATGTGCGCTCGCAGGCGGTGCCGCGCACACGTACTGGCGATTGCACCACGACAGCAGCGACCCATGCGACTAGCGCGTTTTTTCTCCGCTTGTGAATCCTTCATAATCTGCTTACTTCTTTTTTTATTGCTGTGTTGAGAGTACGCGCTGTGCGCGCGCGCGCGAGAGAGAGAGACCATGTAAGCCCTCCCCACGCGGCATTCACATAGATATATATATGCCAGCGGACCCACGCGAGCCCCCGCACTCAACGTGGGTTCCACTGGCGTATCTTGTCTTGCTACTCGCCTCCTTTTCGTTTCGTCTCGCTTCGTTCTTCTTATTTGTTTTTTTTTTCACTTTTTTTTCTCACTTTTTTTAAAAAAAAGTTTGTTGTTGTCGTTTTCTCGCTGCGAATTCTCCTCTCACCTGTTCTTCCCCCCCCCCTTTTCTTTACATTGTTCGTTCTCTACAGCGAAACACGAATTGCTGCGGCCACTACATGTCTTGCAGACCCCCACGCTACAATGCTGAAGCGCGTGTGCTTTTTATCGTGCGCGGTGCCCACACCCAGTCAATCGGTCCCACATGATAGATCGACGTGGGTGAAGCGGCAGGTGGAAACGGGAGAAATGAGGGACTGCAAATTTTCTCTCATTTTCACATGTCTTCGGCGTCCGCCTTCATTCTGCTTCCCTTATCCTCCACTTTCAATCTTCCCCTCCCTTTTTTCTTTTGTATCGGACGCACTTTTACAACGCGTGAGGTTCACGAGCAACCCTCGACATAAACACAAAAATTATTGCTTCTCTTCTGCACACAACGCTGCTACTCTCTTCTACTTTTTGTTTCTACAATGCCCTTTGAGTTTCCCCCCCTCTAGAAAATTATTCGTAATGTATGTGATAATTGCTCACACGCGCACTGTTCCGGACAAGTTTTCCCCCTTTTTTTTTTTTGCTTCCTGCTCCTTCCCTCTTTCTCTTTCCTTCTTAGTCAGCGTACCACCCTTATGGGCTGCCCTGTTTGTCAGAAAAATGAAGACGCGCTGACGCCCTTCTTCACTCCCTCCCTTGCCTTCCCTTCCCTTGTATCACCTGACGTGTTCCCTTTTCGCTCTCAACGCCTTTTACTTCCTCCGTACAAGATTTGCCTCCAGCATAGCAACTTTTTCTTTATTATTTGCTTCATTTTATTTATCTCTCCGCTTTCCTCCCTTTTCCATATCTGCACAAATTCGCTCGTCAACCACAGAATCTACGACAGCAACCCGCCCATCTCGTTGACTCACTTTTTCCTTCTTTCCTTTCTCTCTTCCAGTTCCCGAGCTTCACATTTTGCCCTTTTAGAAGAAACAACAACTACAACCACAACACCAAAAAGAAAGTCTCAAAATGTCTGCCGAGTACGATTTCCTCTTCAAGCTGCTGATCATCGGTGACAGCGGCGTGGGCAAGTCGTGCCTTCTGCTGCGCTTCGCCGACGACAGCTACACCGACAGCTACATCTCCACCATAGGCGTCGACTTCAAGATCCGCACGCTCAACCTCGACGGCAAGGTCATCAAGCTGCAGATCTGGGACACGGCCGGCCAGGAGCGCTTCCGCACCATCACCAGCAGCTACTACCGCGGCGCGCACGGCATCATCATCGTGTACGACACGACCGACATGGAGAGCTTCAACAACGTCAAGTCGTGGATGACCGAGATCGACAAGTACGCCAGCGAGAACGTCAACCAGCTGCTCGTCGGCAACAAGAGCGACCTCGTCACCAAGAAGGTGGTCGACACGCAGATGGCCAAGGAGTTCGCCGACAGCCTCGGCATCCCGTTCCTCGAGACTTCCGCCAAGAACTCCACCAACGTCGAGGAGGCCTTCATTCGCATGGCCAGCGACATCAAGGCGCGTCTCGCCGTCAGCGGCGCCCCCGCCGCCAACCCCGAACGCCCCAACTTCGCCCAGCAGCCGCAGAACACCAAGAAGAGCAGCGGCTGCTGCTAAGGACCTGCACGGAGGCTTTGCGCTAGCATGCAGAGACCAGCACACAAGAAAAGTGAGAGAGGCAAAAAAGAAAAAGAAAAAGAAAGCGAAAAACCTCATATCATGTTTTTTCCTTTTCTTTGCTGTTTTGCAATGCTGAAGAAAGAAGACACACAAGAAAGTAATAATACGAGAATAAACAACACGAACAGCAGCCAAAAAACGAAAAAGAGGATTATAATAACAGATTCCATTTTTAACGTATAGTTTATTTCCCTCATTACCGTAACAACATTTTGCCGATTAACTTGCTTCTTCTTCCACTGCTTTCTCTCGTCTACCGCAACTTCTTGTAGTACTGTGGTCCTCTATTTTTGTTTTTTTTTTCTCCCTTCTTCATTTCTATATATATCTCCTTTTTTATTTGCGTCTTTTCTTTTTTCTACTCACTCACCTTTGTATTGTTTTTTTTTTTTTTTAAGTACCGTTTTCTTATTGTTTTACACCCTCTCAGTTGCTGTAACGCATGGGCCCACGAAGTTTTACTCCTGAACAGAGGAGTAAGCTAAAAAAAAAAAAGAATTATACAACACAAGTCAAAAATAAAGTTCACACACAAAACAAAACCCGCTCCGGAGGTGACGGTGAAAGAGAGAAAGAGCAAAACAAAAAAAGTCAGTTTGCGAGAAAGACAAAGAACGAAGGCTACTGTTCATTCTCATTTTCCATACCACACCTCTCGCAACTTACGCGCAGTACCATTTTTCTCTCTAGCTTTCTCCTGTCATAACCAAGGAAGCAGCACCCCCTCCCACGCCGCGTTCTGCAAATGAAAACATGCACCTCCCTTATTTCTTATCATATTCGAATACTTGGTAACAATTGAAAGTAATGTGACATATTGTTTATGATTATAAAGAACTGTTTAGCTTTTCCAAAGTGCTAACAGGATTTCGATCAGCACAGCTATACAAACATCAAGTGCTTCGTGTGAATGTACTGTTCGTGTCTCAACTTCCCAACAGTGAACTGTAGCCGTATGTGTGCGTGTGTGCGTGTGTGCGTATGCGTGTGTGTCTGTGCAGCTTCTGTTCTATTGCGCACATACCGATGAGTGCCAAAACATGCTTTTCGTTTTGTCTTTTTCTTGAGTGCTCTCTATTTATCTCTCTCTCTCCCTTCTCTCTCTCTCTCTCTCTCTCTCTCTCCCTCTTTTCTCTCCCTTGCTCCCTATACGTCATGTAAGGCTCCACAACAGAAGAGTACAGTACGAACAAGATAGACGCACCGTGCGAATTATAGCCTACGTATTGACACACACCCACACACACATATGTCAGGCCCTCGCAGACTGAATGTGGAGAGCGATCCTGCGGCGGAGGAGGCTGTTGTGATGACGGCAGATGGAAGGTGTTTCCGCAAGCCGCTCTCTTGGTGGTGGTCGTATGTGGTTTTTGACGCGGCCACCCAAGGCGAGATGCGGAGAAGGGCACGGCTGGGGGAGGGTCCACCACCGCGCTCATTCCGACAGCGGGCGGGCCGTTGGCTGCTGGCGCTGCAAACCCGCAGTTTCGGCTTCTGCTGCCTGGAGGTGCTGCTGCTGCAGAGCGTACTGCTTCTGGCGGCCGCGCTGCTGATCCCGCCGCTGGTGCGCCAGTGTGCTGCGCTGGCGCCCCTTCTCGCCGCCGGGCCTCCCACCCCGCCGCCGACGCTGACCAACGGCACACTGGCGCCCCCGCCGCCGCCGAGTCTCTCCCCGCCGCTGCCGCTGGCGCGCGCGCTGCTGGGCGCCGTCGCGTACGACGGGCTCGACGGGCAGTGGTCGGCCTACGTCGCCGGCCTCCCGGCACTGCTGGCCCTCAGCCTCGGCATCGCCGCCGCCGTCGGCGCTGCGCTGTCGACGGCGGAGGGGCACCGGGACGGCACGGCAGCCACGGACGGCGAGCACTGGGCGAGGCAGCTGCGGCGGCGACTGTGCCATTGCTGCCCTTGGCGCCTCCACCACCACAACGGCCTCGGCACGAGTAGCACTCGCGCGGCTGCGAGGCAAGAGTCGGCGGACGAAGCTGGGGATGCCATTGTGAATGACGCCGAAAAGTCCCACGCTGCCTCCCTCCCGCTGTTGGCCGCGGCTCCGTCTGTCGACGCGCGCGCGCACCGCGTCGCTTGTGTGTACGCGGCCAGCGGGGTGGGAATGCTCCTCGTGCTGCACGGCCCGCAGTCGCTTCTCGTCTTTGCGATCCTCCTCGCACACTACGGCCTGACGGTGTGGATGCAGGGGCCTTTCCCAGGTGCTGCTGATGGCGGCCTTCGGTTCTCAGGGACGGGCGCGTCCGCGTCGTACACGGCGACTGCGCGGGCGGCAGGGATGGCGGCGCAGTGGTTCGGCATGATTGCCCTCATGGTGTTGTCCAACCACTACCACGGCGGCGAGCTGCTGGAGTGGGCCCGCCCCTTTGTGTTCGCCGGACGCCGCGGCATGCTGTGGTGGGTGCCGGCCATTCGGCTGTCGGTCCTGCGCATGCTGGCCTTCGCCTACGACCGCGCAGAGGCGCTGGGCGAGTGCGAGCAGCAGGCGGCGGCGGTGACGGGGGCCGGACCGAGCGCTGTGCCGTTGCCATCACAGTTGGCGCGGACCAGGCAGCAGCAGCAGTGTAGCGAATGCCGCTCCCATACACTTGCGTACAGCGGCGGACAGGGAGCAGACTCGAGGCAGGACCTGGAAGAAGAGCGTTGCTGGTGTTACCGGTGCCGCTCTCGGCTGCCGAGGCCCGCCTGCGACTACTCTCTGTTGCACTATGTCGCTTATGTGACGTTCGCACCCCTCTACATCGCCGGCCCCATTGTCTCTTTCAACGCCTTTTGCAGTTTCCTCCGCCACCCCTCCGCGGCCTCTCTGCCAGCCATTCTTTCGAGCGTGCGCGGCACTAGTCGTGCGCGCCTGGCGCTGTTGCTGCCGCTGCTGTGGTACGCGGCGCGGTGCGTGGTCATCTACCTCTGCGGGACGGTGCTGCTGAGCCTGGTTTTGTGTGCAGTCTCTCGCGCTCGGCGTCGCTGCTGGCGGCGCAGCCGCTGACGATGCGGCTCCTGCACGGCTACTTCTACCTCGCCTTTCTGTGGCTCAAATTCGCGCTGCTGTGGCGCACGTCGCGGCTGATGGCGCTGCTCGCCGGCGTGGACCCCCCGGAGAACATGCGGCGCTGCTTCACCAACACGGTGTCGGTGCGTCTCTTCTGGCGCGACTGGCACGCCTCGTTCAATCTCTGGATCGTGCGCTACATGTACATCCCGATGGGGGGCCGCCGCCGACGGCTGCTCTCCGTCGGCCCCATCTTCCTCTTCGTCGCGCTCTGGCACGACCACGGGCTGCACCTGCTGGTGTGGGCCCTCGGCATCGCCGCCGTGTTTGTCGCGGAGGTGCTCGGCGCCGCCGCCTACGACCGTCTCTGGCCGCTGCCGCCCGCGGTGACCGACGCGTCGCCGGCGCTGCCGCCCGCCACCCGCCTCGCGCGCCGCCTCGCCAGCAGCGCCGGCAGCGTCCTCTCCGTCTTCGCGCTCATCGCGGTGAACCTCATCGGCTTCAACGTGCAGAAGGACGGGTGGACCGACGCGACGGCCGGCGCGCGCTCCCGCACCGCCCGCTCGATCTGGCGGGTGCTGTGCGAGGTGCCGCCCGCCACCGCCGCGACCGTCGTCGCGCTGGTGCTCTCCTCCTGCGTGCTCGGCATCGCGCGCCGTCAGTGGGAGGAGGCCGCGGCGGCGAACACTTTTGCCGCCGACGAGGGCGGGCAGAAGGTTTGGGAAAGTACCGTGGCGACGACCTCCTGCGCTGAAACACACCCACCGCCGTCACCGCGGGAAAATGAGTGAGCGAGGGTATGCTCCTGTGTTGGTGCTCGTTAATGTTGGTCTTTTCTCCCTCCTCCCTTTCAACCTGTCATTCATGTGCAATTCTGCTTCAACTATCCCGTTTCTCAGTGCTTTAACGAATTCATACTTTTGGAACTCGCGTGCCTTACTGAATTGGAACAACCACATCAACAACACAATAAAATCTTCTGCTCGTCCCACATCCTTGCGTTGAATGCCTCTGACATCATACTGTGCCCGATTGCATCCATTTTTTTTTTCCTTCCTCGAAACGCCACCCTCTTGTAATCCACATACATCTCCTCCCTCTTCGCCGTCGTCGCCTTCTACCACTCATTCGGATTAGTGCGGAGAAATATATTTAATTACTGCCGCCTCCTCGCTAAAGAAAAGTATATCCTTTATTTTTTTCCTCTCTCTCTTTTCTTGTTCTCTCAATTTCTCTATTTGCGCTGCTGCAAAGCGTCGTTTTTGACTCTTGTACTATTCTGATCCACACTATTCTTTTTATTTTCCGTTGCGCCTCATTTGACTTTCGCATATTTACATATATATATTTTCTTATTATTACTTTCTTTTTCTTCTCTCCTTCTCCATTACTTTGTCATCATTTATTTTCTTCTACTGCTTTTCTTCTTATTGGCTCCTTTCTCTCTCCCTCCGTATTCTCTCAGTAGTTTCGAAGCCGTGCTCCGCGTCACATCCCCCTCCTCCCTCCCCCTTTATCTTTCTCTATCTCCCCATTTCACCTTTTCCCAGCTCTCCGCTTCTTCTCTGTGCATACGGAGAGGAGCGCTCATAGTTCACTCAATTTGACGAAAACACGCCAGTGCCGTTCTCATTTTCATCTATTCGGCTTTTTGTCTCGCCTTTATTTTTTTTCTTTTCCCTTTTGGAGCTCGAAGCTTCACTGAGAATTTCAAACAAACATTCGGTCTGCGCGTATAAGCAGTAGAATAGCGAGTAGAGTTTGGAAAAAAAAAAAGAAGTGATTTGCCATTTGAGAAAACCGCCTCTTTTCTCTCTCTCTCTCCCGCTCTCCAGGCCGCCCCTCAACCGACTGCCGTAGCCTTGCACTATGAGCTATATTAGCGGCTCCGTGTCGGTGTCCGGGACGGCATTCGACATGTCGCGGCCCTTCTGTATCGTGTGCGGGAACTCCAGCGAGGAGCTGGTGGCGCGCAAATCGGGTCTCAAGTGTCCCGGCTGCGTCGGCAAAAAGTCGAACAAGCAGTGGGCGAAGCTGCAAAAGCGGCAAGCGGAGCAGTTCTACGCGCAGGCCGCGACGAGCTTGCAGTCGCAGAATCGCCAGCGGTCGGGCATCAACGGCTCGCTGGAGGGCTCCACCGCCAGCCGCGGTGACGCGACACTCAGCAGCAGCTTCACGCCCCGCACCGCCCACACCGGGCAGCAGCGGCGCTCCACCACCGGCGGCACCAGCTGCTGCGGCAGCCCCCACCCGCCCAGCGCCGCCGGCGACAGACGGCACAACCACATCTCCGAGTACATCCAGGGCACCGAGACCTTCCAGGAGGCCCTCGCCGAGTCCCGCTCGCGGCGGCGCGGCAGCGGCGGGTGCGTCGCCGACCGCGCGGAGCCCGGCGCGAACCTCACGTCACCCAACACCGCGGGCGGGCACACCGGCAGCAGCGGCGCGCCGCCCCACACCGCGACGACCGGCGAGACGGACACCGTCACCACCCCCGGCCGCGACACGGACCGCAACAGCTCCTTCGCCCGCCCGCCGCCGCCGCCGCCGCCGCCACGCCCGCCGCACAGCACGGCGCACTCCACCGCGGACACCCCTCAGAGCCCCCACCCGCTGACCCCGCCGGCCGTGCCCCCGCACGCGCCGCCCGCCCCCGCCCGCCAGCAGGACCGGCGCCCCCTCAGCACCCCGGGGGAGGCCTTCTCGCCGACGTCCGACACGGCGTCGCCGGTGGGGGCCGTCGTCATCTCGCTGGACGAGGGCGGCGAGGAGGGCGCGGTGTCAACGACCGGCGAGGGCTCCGTGGCGGCGGCGAGGCACGAGCGCGCGGTGTCGGGCCTGCCCGCCCCGTACGACCCGTACGCGGAGCGCGCCGACAGCCGGCGCGGCGGCGGGTGCCGCAGCCCGCGGGAGGAGGAGGACGCCCTCGACGCCACCGGCGGCTCCGAAAGTTTCGCCAGCACCGTCGTGCGAGCCGGCAGGGCGAGAGCGCGCGAGGCGGCGCGGCTGGAGGCGGCGGCGCTGGGGTCCGCACCTCGCCCCGCGCACCAACGCGCGCCGTCCCGGAGCAGCCCGCAGCAGGCCATGGCGTCGGTCCTCTCGCTTCCGCTCGACAGCGCGCCTGGGTCGCCCCCGGTGATGAATCACAGCCGGCGCGACTCTGTCGCGAGCAGCGCCAACACGCAGCGCTCCCGCCTCCCGCGCCGCGGCTCCGCGTGCTCCCCCAACGGCTCCACGCAGCGCCTGGGACTTTCCGCGGCGTCGCCGGCTGGCGCCGGGGCGGCGTCGGGCACCGGGGCGACCGGAAACTCCTCGCGCACCTCCGCCCAGCGCGGACAGGCCTCGCCCACCCAGGCCAAGCGCTCCACAGACGACGTGCATCTCAACTCCTCCTCCTCCTCCCTTAGCAGCAGCAGTAGCAGCAGCAGTAGCAGTAGCAGCAGCAGTAGTAGTAGAGGTAGCAATGGGTCCGGCAAGCGCCGCGCGAAACGACGCGGCGGCGACGGCAAGTCCGCAAGTCCGCACCCGGAGGAGCCTTCTTCCAACGGCCTGCAGCGCGACGCAGAGGTGGCGGCCGATGCTGTGCCAGAGCCGCCGGCCGTGCAACTGGATCTGGAGCACGTGACGGTGCGTGTGGAGGCCATCAGCGCGGCGAGCCCGCCAGTCGACATGACGCACAGCCGCACGAGCTCCACCATCGCCGACCTCATCGCGCCGCCCAAGATCGGCCCCGACGGCGCTGTCGAGCAGCGCGGCAGCTTCACCGTCACGCGCGTGCCAGGCGCGGCGGCCGGCGGCGACGGCGGCCCCGCCGGCAACCCGCGCGCGCACTCACCTCCGCGGGGCGGCGGCGGCGCAGCACGGCGGGCGGCGGGCGACGGACCGGTGGAGGTGAAGCACCTGCAGCTCAACCTCGTTGTGTACGACACGCGGGATACGGCCACCCCCCTGTACACCGTGACGCGCTCCTTCTACAAGGAGATCCTCCCCGCCTGCGCGGAGGTGTACAAGCTCAACTCCAACGGCGTCCCGCTCCCGCCGGTGCCGTCGCGCCGCCTGCCGTCCGTGCGCCTCGCCTCCGACGGCTTCATCGAGGAGCGCCGCCGCGAGAGCGAGATCTTCCTCGCGGCGGTCACGCAGAACAGCTTCCTCCTCCGCCACCCGGTGATCATGAAGCTGCTCCGCTTCAGCCGCTACCTGCCCAAGCGCGACGCCGACGCGGACGCGGACGGGGGCGGCCGCTCCCGCCGCAACAGCACTACGAGCAGCAGCACCGGCAGGGCGGCGCCCGGCGGGAGGCGCCGCAGCGGCAGTGGGCTGGCCGCTCACGCCGCCTCAGGAGCGGCGGCCAGCGGCGGCGGCGGCGTCCGCCGCAGTGACCCGATGCGGCCGCTGGACTCGCAGGCGCTGGACCCGCTGCGGCGCGCGGGGGATCGGACGGGAGCCTCCGGGCGTCGGCGTAGCGGCGGGGAGGCGTCCTCGGCGAACAGCTCGACGGCGCGCCGGCGGAAGATCGATCTGGTGACGCAGGAGGACCTGGAGCAGGTGCAGCTGGGCGGGGTGCTGGGCCGCGGCACCTTCGGCACGGTCCACATGGGTCTTCTGCAGACGGCGGGCGGGCCGCTGATGGTCGCCGTCAAGTCCCTGCACGTCTCGGACGACGTCGGCGCCGACGCGCTGCGGACCGTGCAGGGCGAGCTCGACATTCTGCGCACCGCCCGCCACCGCAACATCATCCGCTTCCTCGGGAGCCTCTCGACGACGACGCCGCCGGTGGAGCTGCGCATCTTCACGGAGTACGTCGAGTGCGGCACCATCGAGAGCATGGTGCGCAAGTTCGGCTGCCTCTCGCTGCTGGCCATCCAAAAGTACATGAAGCAGATCCTCAAGGGGCTCGCGCACCTGCACGCGCTCGGCATCGTGCACCGCGACGTCAAGGGCGAGAACATCCTCGTGACCAAGAACGGCAAGGTCAAGCTCTCCGACTTTGGCAGCAGCGGCGCCCTGACGGACCTGCAGACGGCGGCGGCCGCCGGCGGCGGCGAGCAGCTGCCCGTTGGGACGCCCCTCTACATGTCGCCCGACTGCATCAACGGCGCCGTGCCGTCGCCGCGCGACGACATCTGGTCCGTCGGGTGCGTCGGCATCGAGATGCTCGACCGGCCCATCTGGGACCTCGACCCCGGCCTCAACGCCTACGTGTGCCTCTACCGCATCGCCCACAGCGGCACCGCCCCGCACGGCCTCCCCACCGCCGAGGAGATCGAGGAGCTGCGCGCCGCCAAGACACGGAATGGCGCGAGCGGCGAGTCGGGCGCCCCCGGCGCGACGGCGGAGGAGTGCGACGCCTTCGCGAGCTACCGAGACTTTCTGCTGCACTGCCTGCAGCTGAACCCGGAGGAGCGCTGGACGGCCACGCAGCTGCTGCAGCACCCGTTCCTCCACACCCCCTTTGCACGCTACCTCCGCTGGATGCCACCTTCTCGCCCCGGCGACGACGGACGCCGCCGCTCCGGCGCCACCAACGCGTCCGCGACCAAGAGGAGCGACTGAGGCAGCGATATTGGCGACTCGCTACCTCTCGTTGTCGCTTCCTCTCTCTATTCCTCTCTCTCTTTGCCGCCTTTCACCAACTGTTATTTTTTACCTGTACAGTACCCACCTGCTTCCCAACGCCTCTTTTTTTCTTTTCCCCCTCCCTTCCCTTTCTCCGCCCTTTCGCGCTCTCTCCCTCTCTTTCTCTCTCGCTCCAGTGACTAGTGACACTGGAATGAACTGCGACTAGCGAGAAGGAGTGAAAGAAAGAAAGATAGAGAGAGAGAGAGAGAGAGAGAGAGGAGAGCGGGGTACTCTGTAACATATGCTTCCGTTTTAAACATTTAATTATAATTAGAAGAAAAAACTGTCTCACCGCTACTAATATCTTTCGGTGATGTATTCTGTCCCTTCCTATCCTCCCCCCCCCTCCATACCCGGTCTCTTTCTGCGATTCATTCACATCCTTTGCCATCGAACCTATAAAAATCGCAACGAAAATGTTCTATTCGGAATGGAGAAAACTACTCATTTAATCTGTTTATCACCCACCTATGCGCACGTATTACTCTGTCTTTGAGTCATTCACTGCCTCTTTCGTACGATGCCGAATATCGACTTCTGTTATTCTCGCATTCACTGAATTTCTGCTCACCCCTCTTCCTGCCCACCCGACCATCCTATTTTTTTCTTTAGGATCCCACTTGCAGCACGAATTATCGGGTTACTTCTGCTGCGTTTCTCTTTAGCTTGCTTCCTTCACTTTTCTTCTGTTTTTTTTTCCTCTATCTATTTCTTGTCCTTTTTGCATCTGAAAGCTTATTGGTTTATTATCGATTCCTCTCCCGTTCAGTCTCTCTCTCTTTTTTTGTATTCCCTTTTCCTTTTCTTGTCGCCGTCGCTCTTTCTCAGTTAGCTCTCTCTTTCTGGTCCGTTCCACACTACATCCTAGATCTCAACGTCTTGCCCGGCCGGCACTTTTCTTTCTTTTCGCCATTGTTTTCTCCTCCTGTACTGTAGCTTGTTTTTTTTTCTTTTCTTGTTTACAACTCCTCCTTACTCCTTTAAGCTTCCTCCCTGCCTTCTGCTGTTATACGTTCTTCAAATCACTGCTGATACCACCTTGCGCAGCGCGTCCTCCTTCAGAGAATCAAGAGAACATACCGAAACCGACATAACTGGCACAACAGGGGACAATTCGTCGTTTTTGCTGGCGCAAGACGAAAGAAATAGAGTATAAGTGGTGAAGTTTATACACCTTCTTTCCAGTGTTGGAGCTTCTGCTGCCACCGTTTCTAGCGCAGCATCCATAGTTGTTTTTATCTCTCTCTCTCTCTCTCTTGGTCTTATTCACTAAAAGGAGGGAAGACTACGGAAAAAGAAAATGAGCACAGCCGCTACCGATTCTCGCAGCGCGTCGGCCGCCCGCAAAAACACTGCCACGGCGCCACCGATGTTGGCGGAGCCGTCCTCCGTGCGCCGCCGGCGTCTCTCCCTCGGCGGCGCGGCCGCGCAACCCGCCCCCCAGCCGCAGCCTCAGCCGCGACGGCGCTCGCTGGGATTCATGGAGCCGACGGTGAGCTCCAGCAGGCGCAGCTCCGTCGGCAGTGCGGCGCCCCCCGAGCCGCGCGCCAACGGCCTGCGCCGCCTCGGCTCCACCGGCGGGCACTCCGACGACGACATGATGAGCGTCGCCAGCAGCGCGCGGCCGGCGCGGCGCGTGCGGCCCCGCCCGGTGCCGGCGCCCATCGACCCCAAGCGCACGTCCGCGAGCTCCCCCGCCGCCACCGCGCCGGTCCTCCTCCTCCGGGGCCGCAGCCGGCGGCGTGCAGCCTGCGAAGCGCAGCGGCAAGTCGCGCGGGCGCTCCGCGTCGCGCAAGCGCAAAGGGTCCGACACGCGCTCGTCGCCGATGGACACCGTCACCGTGTCCGACTCGATCGACGACGTGGACGACGTGACGGTCTCCGACGACGACGACGACGTGCTGCTCAGCTCGATGAGCTCCGCCGCCCACGTCAGCCGCGCCGCGTCGCCGAAGCAGCCGCTCTACCTCAACTACGTGCGCCGCTCCTCCGGCCCCTCCGCCGCCGTCTCCGAGGGCGACCACCGCGAGCCACGCAGCGCCGGCGACGGACGACGACGACGAGGTGCAGCCGCGCGCGCACCAGCCGGTCCCACCGCCACCCGCCACCCCTCCGCGCCGCCGGCGGAGCCGCCCGCCCCGGTGGTGCCGCCGCTGGCGCTGGCCGGCCTGGTGAAGCAGCGCGACGAGGCCAAGGACGTGCGCGGCAAGTACGAGCCGCCGCCGCCGGACGAGATCATCCAGGACAGCACCGGCGACGACGAGGCGGAGGAGGACCTGCGCACCGCCCCCACCGCCGCCGCGGCCGCCTACGACGGCAGAGACCGCAGCGAGAGCATCACCATCACGATTCTGGACGAAGGAGACGACGGGAGTACCACCACCGCGGCAGCGGCGACGGCGAGCCACCCGGAAAGTGCCACTAAAGCAAACAAGAGCACCAAGTCTGCCCCCACCCCCGCCAACCCCAGCGCGCCAGCTCCTAGCAAACCCGCCGAGAAGCCCCCACAGGCCGAGAAACAGCAGGAGCAGAAGCAGCAGCGCAGCAACAGAAGCAACAGCAGCAGCAGCAGGCGACGGCGCCCGTCGTGCTGGAGCAGGAGGAGAGCCCAACGATGCTGGAGATGCAGGCGGCAAACAACGCCAACACTTCCGCCGGCGGCGGCGCCGAGGAGAGTCTGCCGCCGACCGTCAGCCAGAAGCTGCCGCGGGATAACTCGCTGGCCGCGCCCGCAGAGGAGCCGCTGGCGCCGCCCTCCGTCGTGAAGCCCTCCGCCGCCGCGAGCGAGGCGGCCCCGGAGGCCAAAGCCGGAGTCGGACGCTGCCGCCGCTCCCGCCGCCGCCCCGCCGACACGGATGGGCGCCCCGGCGCCGCAAAGGAGAACAAGGTGGACTCCCCGCCGCCCGCGGCCGAGACGGCGGCAGCGAGCAAACCGTCTCCCGCCGCCACCACACCGCGCAAAACTGCGGCCGACTCGCCAGCGCCGCCTAACGACGTGGACAAGAACAACAAGGACAAGGCTGGCTGCTGCATCGTCATGTAGGAGCCTTCTCAAAAGCCAGCACGCACACACACACACACATACAATAATAACAAAGAGAAACAAAGAAACAAGCACACAGAACATATTCCATAAGAAGTAGCCAGCAACAGGAGTCTCGAAATAACCACAAAAAGAAATGAAAAGAAAAAAGGAGGGAAACAGGAAAGATTTGTATTTGGTCTCGCTGCGTCTTTGCTTTCTCAATACACAGTTGCCACAACGTCTAGGAGGAATACAAGCGAGAGACAGAGTGAGAGAGGTGAGTGGGTGGGAGTGGGTGCTGCTGAGAGATGCGTGGATGACATTTGTTACCATCACACTGTCCTCGGTACAGCATCGGTTCT
Organism: Kentomonas sorsogonicus; assembly: GCA_030347455.1. NCBI lineage: Eukaryota > Euglenozoa > Kinetoplastea > Trypanosomatida > Trypanosomatidae > Kentomonas > Kentomonas sorsogonicus. The sequence continues at coordinate 113,056 of JAQOSZ010000252.1, read as the reverse complement.
GACACCCCTTGGACGTCCTTCCGCACTCTTGTACTCTTCCACTTCTTCTCATCGCTTTTTTTTTTTTTTTTTGGAGTAGAAGTATCTCCTCCTCTGTCTCTTTTCATTAGTTCTTTCTGTTTATCTCCAATGCTTTCCTTTTCCTTTTCCCCCTTTCACTCCGATTGCATGCACCGCTCAGTGCACCTGTACATTCCCCTCCCCCCCCCCTCTCTCTCTCTTTCTCTCCCCTCCCTTTCCGAATCCTCTTTTCCTCTCGAGAAGCTTTGTACTACTCTACCTTTTTGTTGTCTCCTCATTGGTTGGGGTGCCTCTTTTTTTCCCCCTTCTTGTCTCATCGGATTTAAGCCATATTTTGCCGCACTACAAAAAGAAAGAAGATTAAAAATAAAAAAGAGTGCACGCACACACACACAGAGTAAGAGGGAAAGAATGATCTATACGTTACCTGAGTGAGATCGTATTACGTTTTCAGCTTCTTTCTGTAGACACTTACGGAATGACGTACTCTTGCTGCCTCTCTCAACACATACAGTTGTGCACCGGTTTACTGTGACTTCATGTGTTTTACAGTCCCGCTCATGCCAGAGTTGACTGAGCAATGAAATCTTCTTCTGCTGTCACTCTCGTGCAACGCCACACACACACACACTCAAATGCATGCAATAATCTTTTTTACATCTGTATATTCCACTCCCCCTCCCCTCCCCTCCTTCCCCTCTTCACCTCCTTTATTTATTCGTACCCCCCCCCCCCTCCCTTATCATCATCAGTTGAATACCCAGCTACCTTTGATCACCACTCAGTTAGTCTTTTTTTTTTCTCCCCCTTTCTCTTTTTGTATTGCTTTATTGTATTCTATCCTTTCCATTTTTCAAAGTATTCTGTATTGTGCTCTTGATTTCTTACTCCTTATTTTTTTCCCCTTTTCTATTTTTTGTTTTCTGTGGACTTTCAGCTCTTTCTGTGACTATCCGCCCTTCTTTTCCTGTCATACTTTATCTGCCAGTCACACACTCACCCGGCCCTACACTGCCAAACCAAAACAACAACAACACCACCAACAACACCACTACAGCTACAGCTACCATGGGCCCCAAGAAGCTCGGAAAGTACGAACTGGGCAAGACGCTCGGCACGGGCAACTTTTCCAAGGTGAAGCTGGCGCGCGACACGGAGACCGGCAAGGAGTGGGCCATCAAGATCATAGACAAGGAGCAGCTGGTGCGCGAGCGCATGGAGGAGCAGCTCAAGCGCGAGATCGCCGTGATGAAGATGCTGCGCCAGCCGAACATCATCGAGCTGCAGGAGGTGATGCAGACCAACAACCACATCTACCTCGTGCTCGAACTCGTGACCGGCGGCGAGCTCTTCGACAAGATCGCCGCCTCCCGCCGCTTCGACGAGGACACCGCGCGCAAGTACTTCCACCAGCTCATCTGCGGCATTAGCTACTGCCACCGCCAGGGCATCGCCCACCGCGACCTCAAGCCGGAGAACCTGCTGCTCGACGCCAACGACACGCTCAAGATCTCCGACTTTGGCCTCAGCAACCTGCAGCGCGGCGGCAACGGCCAGGGCGGCACGATGCTGCAGACGGTGTGCGGCACGCCCAACTACGTCGCGCCGGAGGTGCTCAAGGAGCAGGGCTACGACGGCCCCATCGCCGACATCTGGTCCTGCGGCGTCGTCCTCTTCGTCATGCTCGCCGGCTACCTCCCCTTCGACGACGAGAACATCAACTCGCTCTTCACCAAGATCGAGCGCGGCGAGTTCCGCATGGCGCGCCACTTCTCGCCCGAGGCCAAGGACCTCATCCAGGGCATGCTCACCGTCGACCCCGCCAAGCGCATCACCCTCGACGGCATCATCGCCCACGAGTGGTTCCAGAAGGACTGGGACCCGGCGATGCTTGAGCAGGGCACCGCCATCGAGGGCGGCGTCGGCTCCACCGACATCGCCAACGCCTAGACGCCAAGCGGAAGGCGGACACGGAAAAAAAAAAAGAAGAAAGAAGGAAATACGGAGCACAAGAAAGAAAGAGAGAGAGAGAGAGAGAGGGAGCGAGCTTCAAACAGAAAGGAATACAACGAGAGCAACACACACAGCGACGCATGCGGGAGGAAAAGCAAAGGAAAGGAATGCGAAGTAAGAACAACGCACCCCACAACAGCGGCTAAACCCGTTCGTGACTGGTGCAACAAAGTCTTTCGATGTTCCTTTGCCGGACTGCATCATTAAGGTGTGCGCTCCTCATTGCACTCTTTCTCTCTCTCTTTCTTTCTTCTTCGTGCCTTTCTCTCCCTGACTATTCTCTCCATCAGTGATACTGATTCTTTTCCTCTTCCCTGTTTTCTTTCATACTATTCCCGATACGCTCGTGCATTACTGTATTCTGCATTATTATCATCATTAATATTGTTATTACTATTATTATATCCGCAACAATTTGTGCGTGCCTGCTCGTGTGAACGAGCGGTCGGGAGAGAGAGAGAGGGAGAAAGAAAGGTGGAGCGCATATAAAGGCTTCACTTCTTTTGCCTTCATCTTTTGTTTTTAAATCTGTATAACCTCCTTGATGTATCTACCTAGCCGGCATGTTCTTCTAATTCATTTTGTTTGTCTTCATCAGTATTACATGCTCACTAATGTGGTGGCGTCTTGTTGTTTCCCCCTTTTTTTTTGTTGGTTCCTTTTTCTGTTCTGTCTTTTCTCTACCTGATCTTCACGTGCCCACTCGTTTTACCTGTGTTCTTGTTTCTTCCTTGCCCGGTTTCCAGACGAAGCGTGTTGCCGTCGCTTCTTCCTCGTTTGTTATTATTGTTATTATTTCCTTATTTATTTTTGTCTTACTTTCCCGCATCGCCTCAATAGTGCTGTACTCTGCTGGCGCGACGCGGGAGATACGACGTGGGAGCTGGCAACGAGAAAAAAAAGCACAAGAGCATCATAAAGCATTGAAGTGGGCTGCCCAAGACTACGGGCACTAACATTGCTGGTCCTTTTTTCTTCTCCTCTTTTTTTCTTCTTCTTTGACTCGAGGCAGTGGAACATGAGAGAAGGAATTCTATGAGGACAATATGACAAAAAAATAATTGGGAATCAGTGCCATCTCCTGCTGGAAACAAACGATGAATTTACGCTAGTTGACGTGCAGGCACACCATGTGCATGTTAGGAAATGAAGAGAGAAATAAAAACCAACTACAAAGATAAACCCTATACATACACACAGCAACAACAACACAACAACAACCAAAAAATAACAAAACCAACATAACGAAAACACAACGACTCCAATATTCTTTTTTATCTTTCTTTTCTTTATCTTCATTCATCTGCGAAATCACACCCCGGACGTATACTATGCCTGCACAACTGCACAACAGCACACCTACGCACACACACACACACAGACGCAGCTACGCAAGCGTACCCGTGAAGCACATACGTCCATTCTGTACACATACGAAAAACAAAACGAAATCAAGAATGGAAACTAAATAACATCAGCGGAAGAAATCGCAACAGAGAGAAGTAATTTTATTATTATTATTATTATTTTTTGGCCAAGCTAAATATAATCATCTATATATGTAGTAAGAGGAGTCATTTGACACCACATCTACTTGCGTCTTTTTCCTCTCTCAACGGTTGCCTTGACTCATTTCTCTTTTGCTCTTCTTCACCTTTCCATACATAGTGCGTGTTCCCTCACTGTTATTTTCATCTCATTATCTATTATAAACACTTTCATCTTGAGTATCAATACAAAAAAAAAAAAGTATATATTGAAACAGGTATGCAATACGCATTCAGAAAAGATAAGAATGCATATAATTGGCTGCGGCCATGCCTGGCGTCAGCATACACTTCTGGCCCCATGCAAGCGGGTGCTCAGTCGCTTGTCTCATCGGTTTGCGAGGCTGTTATTCCGTATCTGTGAGAGAAAAGTTATATTTGCCCGATCACCGTTCTGAGCTGCGCTCCTGTCGATTTTTCAGTAGTGTCTGCGTCTAAAACAAGTAAACATCACTGCATTCAAATCGTGTTACGCCATGCATTCTTGAATCGATAAAGCTCAATGCAGACGCGCAATATATATCATATATTTTCTCATCTTGTGCTTCCCTTTGCCGCTTTTTCCCGCACACTCATCACGATTGCCGCACACATCCCAAGGCTAGTACGTGCGCAAATAGGTTCTCGTCTACCCATTGTCAAAGTCATTCCCATTATATCGCATTGTTATATTCTCTTTTATTTTGCTTATCTTGTCATCATTGACTACTTCACCACTTGTTGCTGCTCTCTTTCTCTCTCTCTTTCTTCTCTCTCTTTCTTTTTTTTTTCCTCCTCTCCCCTTTTCTCCATTATCTGCTTTCGAAAATTCCGTCCCCACGCTTCTGTCTATACACACGCATTGATCGATTTAATCAGTCACTGACTGAAGTGACTTTACTTTTTATCTTCTCATTATCATACTCGTTTACTTTTTTCTTTACTTTCTCTTACTTCCGACACCCTCTCCAGCCCCCCCCCCCCTCTCGCACTTTTATTGCTTCTGCCATTGCTTTCATCTGGGCAGTGGACAGTGAAGCACCACATCGGTACTGTTGTTTCTGCCGCACCATTTGCTTGCTTTCACGCCCCGTAAGGGGTCTATTGTGACGCAGACGGCAGTGATTATTCTCATGGACGTAATCAACGTCAACTACGCGTCGCGCGGGGGCATCGAGCGCGACGTCACAGAGGCCACGGAGGCCGCACGCGCTGGGCCACACGTCGGCCCCGGCGCCTCGCTCTACGGCTCTCTTCGCCGCTCCCACGCCGATCCGTCCTCCTCCGAGGGACTCTCCGGGAGGCAGGCGGCGACCGCCGGCGGCAGGAAGCGGAGCCGGTCGCCGGCGTCGGGCGCCGACAACGACGGGCACTCGCCGCCTGCCGCCGCCACGCGCCGTACGGAGGCGCCGCCCTACAGCAACGCGCGTCCGATGCCGCTGCCGCTGCTGACGAGCGAGGTGGTGGGCGACTGGGGCGGTGTGCGCCGGCCCTTCCTTTACGACGCTCGCCTCGCCCGCGCCATCGGCGTCGTGGGACCCGGCGCCGGCTTCGGCTCTGGCCGCCCGGGCCCAATGCGACTCGCTGGACTGTACAGTTGGCTCGACGGCGGCCAGAGTCAGAGGGCGGCAACAGCGCATGAGGTGACGGCCACATCGCCGTCGTCGTCGTCGTCGCCGGCGCTGACGGAGCGGTACGGGCGAGTGTGCGACGCGCTGTCGCCCACCCTGGGCCGCTCGGCGCTGCTGCTGGAGCGCAACGTGCAGCGGTACGCCATCGCGCGCGAGCTGGAGGGGCACACCGGCTGCGTCAACAGCATCCACATGGACGACGCGGGGCGCTACCTGCTGACCGGCTCCGACGACTGCGCCGTCTGCCTCTTCAGCGTCGCCGACGACTGGAGACGGGTGTGGCGCTTCAACACGGCCCACACGCGCAACATCTTCAGCGCCGTCTTTCTGTCGGGCGGCCCGCGCTCGGTGCTGTCGTGCGCGTTGGACGGCCGCACGGTGTGGTCCGACGTGGAGACGGGGAGCTACCGCGAGCTCATCCGCGAGCGGCGCCTCGCCAGCAGCATTGCGGTGGCGCCGCACTGGCACGACGTCGCCTACGTCGCCTACGACTCGGGCGATCTCTACGCCGTGGACGTGCGGCGCCGCGCGCCCGAGCGGGTCGGCACGCCACTGCCCGGCCTCACGCGCGAGGTGAACACCCTCGCGACGCACCCCGCCTATCCCAGCCTGCTGCTCAGCGGCACCGACCACTCGTTTGTGTTCATCCACGACGTGCGCATGCTGGGGCTGCGCGCGGTGGCGGCGCTGCAGGTGCTGCCGGACCGCGGCCGCGTGCGGGAGGTGGGCGGCCTCTCCTTCTCCCAGCGCGGCGACTGGCTCGCGGTCAACTACCGCAGCGAGGAGGTGTACCTCGTGCCGTGGGAGGCCGCCCTCCGCGGCGCCGCAACAGATTTTAGCGCCGCAGACGACTTCCCGACGCCGCCCCCGCGCATCCCGACGCCGTCGATCCCGCTCGTCGACTGCACGCGAAACCACACGCGGCTGATCGGCCGCGACAACGAGCAGACCATGTTCAAGGAGGTGGCCTTCCTCGAGAACGACGCGGTGGTCTGCACCGGCAGCGACGACGGCAACGTCTACTTTTGGCGCACCCGCGACGGCACGCCGCTGCACCGCACCCCGGGCGACCGCGGCATCGTGAACGGTGTCCTCTACCACCCGCGCGCCGGCTGTCTCGTCACGTGCGGCCTCGACTCCACTGTCAAGCTGCTCGCCACCACGCGCGACAGACAGTGCAGCGGCAGCGGTGCCAGCGCCTCGCGCGAGTGCCTCGAGCTCCACGGCCGTCCTGTCGCTTTTCGGGAGGGTCGCCGCACTAACGCCGCGGCGGCCGGCGTCTCTGCCTCCGCCCCCGGCGCTGCCGGTGCCGAGGACGCGGAATGGGAGCGGGAGCGGCGCCTGTACCGAGAGGAGAGGGGAGCTGCCGCCACCGCAGGAGGAGGACGATGGAGGTGAGGAGGAGGAGGAGGGGGAGCCGGACGAGCGGGACCCCGCGCTGATTCAGGCGGACGAGGACGGCTGGGAGTCCCTTCCCGACGAAGAAGAAGAAGAAGAAGAAGAGCAGGAGGGAGAGGGGGAGGAGCGCGGGCCACCACTGACTCCTCCGTCGCGCACGTCGGGTATCGTGCTCCTGAATCTGGACAGTTCCGACGACCAGGTGAGTGACGACGGGGACAACAACAACAACAACACGGGCAACACCACCGAGGGAGAGGCCGCTGCCGACGAGGCCGACGACGAGGGCGAGACGCGCGGCGCCCCCCACCGCGGCGGTCGCCTTCCGTCAGTGCAGCGGAGCGCCTCGGACACAGACGCCGACGCGCAACGCCGCGCTGCGGCACCTCAAAAGGCGAGCGCGAGCCTCTTCCGCGTCTCCCCGGATGACTACGCGGCCCACCACGAGCGACTCGTGGCGTGGACGAACCACCTGCTTGGGTCACTCGAGCCGTACCTGGCACGCTGCGAGGCGGAGCCCACGTCTGAGCTCGCGTGGCAGCAACTGCTGCACGTGACCGGCACTCTCTTCCGCGGCGCGCTCAGCTGGCGCGACTACGGCCCCGGCACCGCCCTCGGCGCCGACGACGAGGACGAAGAGTTCGAGGACATCGACGACGACGAGGACGAGGAGTTCGAGGACGTCGAGGACAGCGACGACGCGGCGGAGGAACGGGAGCTGCTGGAGGAGGAGCTGGAGGAGAGCGAGGAGGAGGAAGAGGAAGAGGAGGAGGAGGCGGCGGATGACACAGAGTCTGAACCGGTCTCCAGCTCGGAATCGCTGGAGGAGGTGGAGATGGAGGGAGAGAATGAGTCCGCCCCCAGCACCTCAGCGTCCCTCTCGCAGGAGGAGCAAGCAGAAGGTGAGGGGTCCGAATCCGACGCGCCCGCAGAAGAGGACGAGGAGGACGAGGAGGGGGCCGAGACCGGTGTCGTGCAGCACGGCTCCCGGCGTCTGGTGATGGAGGAGTCCGAGGAGGACGGAGAGGAGGACGCGCGGGAGGCAACTGCCGAGGGGAGACGGGTGAGACGGGTGAGATTGGCTCGATTGAGGTTGCCCCGGGGCTCCGCATCGTGTTCGAGAACGTGCGGAGCGAGAGCGATGGGGCCGAGGAGGGCGAGGCGGAGGCGGAGGCGGAGGCGGAGGCGGAGAACCAAGAGCCCGAGGAGGAGCTGGCCGAGGGGGAGGCAGACGAGGACGTCGCGGACGACTACTTCAGTTTGCAGAGTCTGCAGGAGCGCGAGCGCCGCGAACGCCTCATCGAGCAGCTCCTGGCTCAAGGCGCGTTCCGCTCCCTCGGCATCCCCGCCGCCGCCTTGCGCGGCTTCTCCCGCCGCCCGACGCCGCGCACCGTTCTCCGTGAGAGCACCAGAGCGTACGCCCGGCTCCGCCACTTTGTTCGTCGGCTGCTGCGGCTGGCCGTGGCTATTGCGGCCGAGTGGAAGCGACCGGTGCCGGTTTCGACCGCGGCCGAGGGGGAGCACAGCACTGCCTCGGCGCCTCCGCAAAGTGCGCAAGAGGGAAAGCCCGAGGAGGAGGAGGTGGTGGAGGCTCGTGTGCTGCGCCTCGGCTGGTCGACGTTCCGCCCCCTCCCCACCGTTCCCGCCGCGGCGCGTGAGGCACCAGAGTTCAAGACAAACTACTGGATGGTGAACACGGCGTTTCACCTCGCCAACACGCTCCTGTGCCGCTGCGCGGACCTCTGCTCACTGGAGCCGCGCAGCGTGCGGCGCTACTGGCGGCTGCGTGCCCACTGCCTCTTCGGCCTCACGTGCCTGCTGCTGACGGCGGACCGCCGGCACGAGGCGGCGTTCCTGTGGAGCACCGCGATCCATTCGCCCGAGATGGCTCGCATGGACGCCTTCCTCGCGAGGGATCTGGAAGACGTGTACGGACCGGGCAGCACCGCCGCGGATGCGGCACGGACCAAGGGCGACGAGAACAGCGAGTCCGGCGAGGACGCGTCGGAGACGGAGGAGGAAGATGTAGAGGAGCTTCCACCGGCGGCTCCTGTTTCTGCTACCTCCGCTGCTGCGGCAGACGACTCGGACGGCACCAGCCGCACGCGCGTAGACCGGACGCTGTGGCGCCCCGTACCCGCGCTGGTGCACCCGAACGTCCTGTCCTCCGACGGCACCGGTAGCGTGTGGGTGCGCCTGTCGCTGGTGCTCCCCGCCGTCCTGCTGCGCCTGCTGGTGGCCGACGCCGCCGAGCGCCGCAGTGCGAGCCGCAGCACTACCGCCAGCCCCGCACAGCACCCCGCGTCGCCGCCGTTGGACTCGACCGCTCACGCGTCCGCCTCTCTAGTTCCGGGCATCGCACTGCCGCCAGCTTCTCTTTCTGCCGAGGCACAGGCAGGTGCACCCACCGCTGCCACGGGGGCTCGCGGCCCCATTTCCCCAGACGTCACGCCGACCGTCGCGCCAACGACCGTCCCCGCGTCCCCCGTCCCTGCCGCTGCCGGCGCCCGGAGTACCGCGTCGGGCTCGCCGCTGTCGCCAGGCCTCGCGGCGTCCGCCTCCCAGCGCGCGCACTCGGCGGCGTCCGGCCCCGCGTCGCTGGACATGGTGCGTCTCCTGTCGCACCGCGTGGAGTCACGACTGCGCGTGCCGGCAGAGGAGGAGCTCCCGCACATCCGCGCCCTTCGCGGCGACGCAGAGACTCTTCTTCAGCAGGTCAAGGCGCTCTTGAGGCGATGATGCGAAGTCTGATGTGTGTGTGTGGGGGGGGGGGGGGAGGGGTGTGAACTCACAGTGCTGACAATTCGACATTGTTTTGATTCAAAAGACGGCAGAGAAGTAAATCAAGAGAGAGGAAGAGAGCGGGACTCTATTAATTTTTATTGTGCCTCACCCCCCCCCTCCTCGTCGTCAAAGCACTACTTTTTCTTTCTATTTCCAACCTTTTTACCTCCTCATCAAAACAATGAAAAAAGAATAAAGGAAACACCCATCGACAACAGCAACGCAGTCTACTGCCGAAGGTGACGGTGAGAGCCAATCCATGATTTCCCCCTTTTTTTTTGCGCTTATTCATTTGTGCTGGCGCTTTTTGTTGTTGTTGTTGTTGCTGTTGCTGTTCAAAGTTGACAGAGGAAATTGTACTTTCGATCTGTTGAGAAACATGTCAGAGACGCAGACGGTTCAGTTGATTGTTCGCCTTTTTTAACTGTTCTCATGACGGAGTTCATTTTCTGGGGCTCTTTGTGTGTTTTCAACCATTTGCAGATGTCAGCAATAACAACAACAACAAAAGAAGTCACTCTCCTCTACTTCTGCCCTGCCTTTCCCGTAGGAACTGAACACGCCATCACCAGCAGACACGGAATAATCTGTCTCACTATTGCGCACACATCATAACAGCAGTAGTAAAGAATAGTCATCAAGTACTGAACTGTTTTTCTTTTTGGTTTGTTTGTCTGTTTGGCATAGAGGAGGAAGAGTGCCCCCTTTCCAGTCTCGATCGTCAATTTGAACTTACTCCTCTCTTCTTTTCGTTTCCTGCCCTGTATGAGCACGTTTGTTGGCCTTCGACGGCGCGCCAATCGTCCCAGCGCGCAACAGTCCGCTGCATCCACCGGCGCGGCCCAGACGGACGCGCCAGTTCCTGTTGTTTTTCGAACCCACTCGGACCATCTTTCCAAGGTGCTCTTCCTCTTCAACCCCCGTAACTTTGGCCTCCCCTCCCCTGGAGAAACTGCTGGGGACAGCGGCGGTGCCCGCGGGGCTGACCCGCTGGCGGGTCTCGTGGAGACGATTCTTGAGGTGGTGCCGACGGCGGCCGCGAGCGGCGCCCCCGCCGGCAGTGGAGGAACCGCTGGCGCTGGCGCTGCGAGCGGAGGCGGTGGTGGAATTAGCGATCACCGTCCGCTGCCCTCAGTGACGAGTTTCGGCTCCCTCACCAACTCGATGAGCCTGGACACCGCCGCACCACCGCCGTCCGGCACGACCGTTGCCCCCGGACACCACCTTCCCCACACTCACCACCACCACCACCCCATTCACGCGGGCTCCTCCTCCTCGTTGTCGTCCGGTAACCCCAACGCGGTCTCGACAGGTACTAGCGCCGCGGCAGTGAGTCCCGGGCTGAGCTCCGGCGCAGCTAGCAACAGCAGTTTCGGCAGTGCGCTCGCAAGCAACAACAACGGCATCAATGGTGCCGCCACTGCCAGCAACGGGACACCGGGCACCACAGCCGCGGCTGCTGCCGCCGCCGCACCAGTGCCCCCCGAAGTGAAGGAGCTACTGCACCCCTCCGGGTGCTGGATCTGCCACGCGATGGCGTTCAACGACAAGGAGGCGCAGCACGCCAACGGGGCCGTCAGCGTAAACAGCGCCCTCATGCCCGTCTGCCCCCTCGTGAGCGAGCTCGCCAAGGGCCGCGCGATGGTGCGCGCCGTCCACCGCTTCGACGACGCGCGCCGCCGCTTCGGACTGTCGCACGTGCAGCTCTCCATTGACCGCCAGTTCTTCTCGCGCTCCGACATGTTTCTCATCAGCGAGGCGCTGCTGGGCCGCGTGCTGTACGTGGGCGAGGTCCTGCAGCTCTGCGGCTTCCGCGTACAGGTGAATGAGCTGCTACAGCACCCACCCACGCCGCCATCGCCCGGTGCGCCACCCCAACAGCAGCAGCAGCAACCGCAGCAGCAGCAGGGCGGGACGGGCAGCGGCACCCCCCTTCCCGAACCGCAGCGGGTGACGTGCGGGATTGTGGTTCCGTCGACCCGCACCAATTTTCAGACCCTCTCGCCGGTGCACTACGTGTTCGTCGAGCTCGGGAGGGAGATGTGGGACCCGACGGTGGACGGCCGCATCGCGCTCACGTGGGCCGTGCAGAAGTTTGTGCGCGAGCTGGTGACGGAGCAGCTCTCGCGCCGCAAGGCGGCGCCGCTGCTGCGCTTCGTCTTCACGGGGAGGCTCCGGGCGCCGTACACGATCGGGCGCCGCCGCGACGTGCTGCATCTGCTCAACGTCCCGGTGGACGCCTCCCCGGGCGACATCACCGACGAGGTGCAGGCGCACTGCGACAGCTTCACGCGGCGCCTGCTGCGCGAGGTGCAGGTCGGCGCGCTGCGCTCGATGCTGGCGCGCGAGGGCGTGCCGCTGCCTCCCGGGCTCGACACCACCACCGGCGGCAGCAAGAGCGACGCGGGCCGGGAGCTGCTTGCGCGGTGGACGTCGGGGCGGCGGTGGAGGCGGAGCCTCTGCGCGGCGCGCGGCGGGGAGGAGCTCGAACGGCGGCTGTGGCGGCAGTGGCGCGAGCGGTGGGCGGCGCTGACGGAGCCCGACATCTTCGCGCCTGCCAAGCACAGCAACACGCTGGAGACGGTCAGCATCGTGCTGGAGCGCTGCGGGCACCACCACATCGACCGCCGCCTCAACGTCACCGGCCACAAGATCACGGTTGTCAGCGCGGGCAAGGGGGTGTACGCGACGACGAACAGTCTGGTGCAAATCACCTGCACGCGCTTGCACGACGTGGGCTTGGAGAGGGTGTCGCTCGTGTGCGTCGGCCGCCCGCCACTGCACGCCGTGCCGCTCCTCGAGTACGACGCACGGGACGAGTCGCTGCGGTCGCAGTACCACCTGCAGGGCTACCTGCGCCACCACCCCCGCGTCTACGAGCGCCCCGAGTGGATCGAGTGCTTCTTCTACCACCCCCAGCTCCGCTACGACTCGGGCGAGAGCCGCTTCCTGCTGCTCCGCAAGGAGGACTGGGAGCACGGTGACTCGCCGCTGGCCGTCACCGCCGCGCAGGCCGCGGGCGACGCCTCCGCTGCCATCACCGCTGCTCATAACGGTGGGGCGGCCCCCGTCGATGGCACTCCCAGTACTGTCCACGCAGCACAAAGTCCCGCCGCAGGGGTCAGCACGCTGGGAAGTGATCGGACCCTCGGCGGCGGCGACAACCTCGGAGGTGGTGGTGGAGGGGAGACTGGTAATACGATCAACAAGAATAAGACGGCAGGGCTCTGTCGTGAAGGGGCGGTGTCGGAGAGCCTGCTTGGGATGATGAACAACGCCTGTGGGGAGGGGATGCTCACGCCCGGTCTCCAGCTGTGCCAGCTGCCTCTGCCACCGGTACTGCTGCCACAGACACCCGGTTTCCCGTTTGCTGGCGACGCCACCCAAGAAGACCCCTTCGCTACCCATGCGGTGCTACGTCCTTACTCGTATCGGGACCCCCACGCGATCATGGCGGCGGCGGCCCGCACTACGCAGGACGCCGCCGCTGCTCTGGACAAGTCGATGGAGCCGTACGGCTCGCCGCTCACGCTACTGAGCTGCAGCGGAACGGATGCTCTGTGGCAGGCTGGCGGCGGCGCCGCCTCTCGTCCCGCACACCACAGCCTACTCTGGGAGTACGACCCCGAGGCGGCACAGGCTGTGCCTGCCGTGTGGATCGAGGCGGAGTGGTTTGTCATCCACTCCGCGGGCGGCAACCACCAGCAGCGCCGCCTGCACCATCACCAGCACCACCACCAGCACAACCAAAACACACATGAAAAGGATAGTCGTTTACGCCAATCGCTGACCGGGGAGGGAGGCGATGGAAACTCCGACGGCGGAAGCGGCGACGACGACGCGGAGGAGGATGACGAAGACGTCGTGTGCGCACCAACGAGCATGCGTCCCGAGGCAACCTCCTGCGGCGACAACATCATCGACAGCGACCTCCGCCACGGTAACCTGGTGTTGGAGTTGACCATCTGCTTCGCCTACTGCGGGCGGCCGACATCGTCGTCCCCGTCGGTGGCCGCCGCTGATGCCGGCGCGAGCGCGGGGTCCTCCACGGCAGCAGCAGCACCCGCACCCACGGCCGCCCCGGCAGCGCCGCCGCTGCGGTGGTCGCCCGATGCGGTGCGGCCCGGCCGGCGGTGGGACGACCTGCTCTCGTGCTTCAGCACCCGCGACTACCGCCCGGAGCACTTCTCAGCTGACCCCAACGCGAGTCACACCAGCGCCGCCGTCGGCGCCGCCCAGGCAGCAGCTGCCACCACTGCCGCGGGCGAAGCGCCGCTGTCCAGCGCCGAGATCTTCTGCACGAGCTACTGCGGCATGACGCAGGACGGCCTCACGCTGGTGATCCCGACACACCCCAACAACAGCGTGGCCTACAAGGTGCCGCAGCGGATGGTCTTCACCCCCAAGGCGTGCCTCTTCCGCGGCCCTGCTCCCAACGCCACAGCCGCGTCTCCTGCCGGCAAAGGCGTTGCTGCCGCGAAGCCTTCACCGGCGCAAGGAGTAGCGCAGGTGGGCTCTACTCAGAATGGGGCGGGCGACTCGTTCGGCGGCGGGCCGGCAGGGGCCGGCGCGTCGATCACCACCGCGGCGGATGTGGCAGATTCAGGACTGGGTTCGACACCGCTCTACTACTATTACGAGCCCCCCGTCGGCGGCAACGGTGGCGGCGGCGTCAGGACCGGGCTGGAGACGAGCGCCACCACTCAGGCGACCCTCACGACGGACAATCCGACTGTCGTCGCGGTGTCCTCGACGACGACAACGGGAGGAGCAGTGGCAGCGGCAGCAGCCGCGCAACCACAGCCACCACCACCACCACACTGACGCTCCCCGCGAGCGTGACGGGCAGCGCCGTGCAGGCGGAATCCGACAAGAGCGGCGGCAACGCCAACGACGACGCGGCGCACGTCGCGCAGCTGTGCGTGCAGACACTAGTGTCCCGGCCGTGCACCGTTGCCCACGTGCAGCTGCGCAACAGCCTGCTCTTCTCCATCCGGCAGATGAACCCGCTGGCGACGCCCGCGTCGGCCGCCGCGGCGGATCGGCAGTCGCTCGAGTACAAGTCGTCGGAGACGGTCTACACCAGCTCGGTGTTTCAGCGGCGATGGCAATTCCAGCACCCGCGGCTGGGGGGCGAGGCGCCGCACGTGGCGTCGTGGTCGCGTCTGTGCGTGTGCCGCATCCTTCCCCTCTACGGCACCAAGGTCATCTACCCCACCGCCAGCTTCATGCGCGAGTCGCCGCACCAGTACACGGCGGGCGGCGGCTCCGCCGACGACCTGCGACTGCGTCTCATCGAGTACGTTCAGCAGCGCCTGCAGCAGCAGTTCCAGATCGTCGTTGAAGGCACCGGCTCGCATCCGAGCTTTCCCATGGTGTGGCCTCGCGGCTTGCCCACCGGCAACGCGCGCCTGGAGCTTTCGCTGGGGCACCAGCTGCACTGCATCGAGCTGAGCGAGACGACGCGCAGCGTCTCGGTGACGCGCGAGAGCCACATGGGGCTGTACAGCCACAACCGCGCGACGCGCCTGCAGACATACGAGTACGCGCTGTGGAACTACCTCAGCGACACCTTCTCCCGGCGCGAGCTTCAGGTGGAGGCGCAGATCGACGCGCACAACGACTTTCGCTGGGAGCAGCTCGACCGCTGGCTGCAGGACCGTCCGACGATTCCCATCCCGCGAGGCCCGGGCATCAACCTGCGCGCGCGGGAGGTGGCGGTGGTGCTGCTGCCGCGCCAGCCCTCCGCGCCGGTCGACTTTGCCACCTTCCGCGACTTTATCAGCATGCGCTTCAGCGCCATGTTCACGGTGCGGGTCCCGGTGTGCTGGGCGCGCCACCCGCTGCCCGCCGCCCTGCGCGTCCCCGACGCCTTCGACCGCGAGGCGCCGCCGCTGACGCTGATGCACGCGGTGCTGGAGGAGGACGCGGAGGTGGCGGCGAGCGAGCGGCGGCACGTGATCGACGTCGCGACGGGCCGCACGCGGAGCTTCGGGCCGCTGCGGGTGCGCGACCGCGTCGCGACCATCGACATCGACCTCCCCGAGCACTACCACCCGGCCTGCTGCTACTACGTGCGCGTCACGTGGCTCGCGTGCTCGGCGACGGCGGTGGCCGACTGGTACGGCTCCTTCACCGCCACCGCCGGCCGCTTCGGCTTCAAGGCCGTCCCCGTGCCGTGCCACTACCAAAACCCCAAGTCGGAGCCGCTGGCGGTGCAGTTCTCCGTGACGGCGCGCACGGCGGCGACACAGCAGCCTCTGCGCGCGGCGGTGCTGCGACGCCTCATCGCACCGGGGGGCCTCTACTTCCCCGACTCGCCCAACTTTGATCGCAACTGCCGCCTCGTGCACCACACCGGGCTCTGCTACGTGCTGCTTCCGCTCGCGCGCAGCAGCTACGTCGCGCAGTGGTTTCAGAACTCGTGTGTGCGCGAGGGCACCGCGACGCAGGTGCGATTGCTCGCCGACTTTCGCGCACGCATACGCGAGGCCGCCGCCGAAGTCTATGGTGATATCGCCGGCTATTGATACTTTAGGAACGTTGCGTGTGTATGTGTATATATATTCTCGACTCCCCCAGTTTCCCATGGACTCTCTGCTAATTTGTTAAAAGAAAAAAAATAGAAGCTTCATGCCCTTTTACTTTGTTTTCTTGCACAATCTTCACCCCTTTCACTACATTTGGTTTCTTTTTTCTTTCCCTTGATAGTTTAACGTTTCGATAAAGACTGCCAGATGTCCTTGTTGAAATGAATGATGATTTTTGTCGTTATTTTTATTACTATTATTATGAGTTTTGGATCCTCAATGTACCCTCTCTCTCTCTCTCTCTCTCTCTCTCTCTCAACAAGGTCACTTTCCCGCACTTCTAGAAACCACAGGGGGAAAAGAATATAGAATTTTCTAATATAAAGAAGAAGGACGACATTAACAACAACGCCAGAGAAAATATTCATAACACGGTGTCAGTACACAAACACCATCAATAACAATAAAAGTACCTTGACGTGAGCCAGTCTGTCTTTCGTTCTCGATGACGCTTGCCAACGCCGAGTACCTGCCGGTGATGGGCCGCGCGCTGAGCGCCGCCGAGACGGCGACGCTGCAGTGCTCGCTGCCGCTGCTCTCCAGCAAGTACAACGCCCCGGTGACGCTGTGGGGCAAGGTGACGGGTCTGCGGCGCGACTACCTCGTGGCGCAGGCGGCCCCGCACGGCTTCTTCGGGCCGCGCGTGAGCCTGTATAGCACCGACGGCGGCGGCAACTGGACGCTGCTGGAGGAGCTCAACGAGGACCAGGTCGAGTTCTGCGAGCAGATCCGCGGGCTCTACCAGGGCGACCCCCTCTACGCCTACAAGATGCGCAAGGACATCCCCCCGGACCCCGAGCCCTCCGTCGGCGTTCCCGCCGCCGACGCTGAGATCGCAGCCGCGCAGGAGGCGCTGCGCAAGGCGGCGGAGGAGGCCGACGGCGCCGAGGAGGAGGAGGAGGAGGAGCAGGAGGACGAGCAGGAGGAGGAAGAGGACGAGGAGACCGCTGCCGCTGCGTTGGCCGGCCCCCGCCGCCGCAAGCCAAAGTACATGATCCTGCAGGTCACCGAGGCGATCCGGCTCTCGCACTTTGTGCAGGTGCACGACGCGGCGTGTCGGCTTACGGTGCGCGGACAGTTCCTGCTGCAGGGCGGCCCCGTCGGCGAGCGCAACCGCGCCTTTAGCGGCCAGCCGCTGCACAACGCCCTCAAGCCGTCGTGCTATCTCAAGGCCGCGCACCTCGGCGACCCCGCGCGCAACACCCTCCTCTACGGCCCCACGTACAACGCGCACACGGACTACCTCGCCCCCATCACCGACGACGCCCCCGTCGGCATCTGGACGGTCAAGTACGACCCCACCCTCAACGTCGTCGCGGTGCAGAACCTCCTCTTCGACGGCTCCCTCTTCTGGTACCGCCCGGGGACCCTCGCGTGCGGCCAGATCTACTACGGCACCGGCGAGCGCAACTTTGAGATGTGCTTTCTGCTGCAGTAGTGCGGCGTGAACGGAACGCGACCATTTTTGACTAGACAGCATCGTTCTCTCTATTCTCTCTCTCTCTCTCTCTCTCCCTCCCTCTCTCTATATCCATGTCGTTGTTCTGTCGTACTCTGTTGCGTCTTTGCACATGTAAACTAGAAACGATCCGTGATCGCTAGCGACGCGCCTGACTGTACCACCACTGCTGCAGGTGCGTCAGTGTGTTTATGTTTTTTAAACCGGAAGCCAAAAACAAGCATGATTAAACAGTAGCGCTACCATTGCCTTTTTATTTTCGCATCTTTTCGTTTTTTCATTTCATGTATTTGCTTATCGTTTGGGAAGCTTCTGTTGTGGGTGAGTTCGTCATGATGCGGTATTCAAGGGCTTTCACCAGATCTAGAGATGGAACTTTTCAATTTCAAAGCATCTACTACTCACTGCGCGCCTACTGTTAGATCATGCTTGTCCGTTTCCCCCTCCTGTACACGGATGGTGTGTATCATTATCAAATCCATAAAAGCTAAACCTTTTCCTTGCTCTACAGTGATCCACTAGCGCTGCTCAGGTGAGGACGCCCCTGGGTGTCTTTTCTTTCCTGCTGACTCGAGCACCCCTATAGAGAGCTCTGTGCATTGCATATGTTATCTTTTCCACCCACCCACCCTCTTTCTTTCTTTTTTCTAAATGTGTGCGTGTGTGTGCGTGTGCTTGCATCTACTCCTTCCCCCCCAAATATACGGAGTGTGTTTACCCGTACTACTTCGATGGTCTCAACGGTATAAGACCGACACTCTGGTACGTTTCCCTACTGCGTTCCCCTTTCTCTACCTTCAGTTCGCCAAAGGTACACTATTCAGCATACGCTAGTGATCGCCCAACTAACTAGACCATAAAAAACGACAAGGAAAAAAAGAAACAATACACAACAGCAACCATAGCAACAATATCGCAACACTGAGAATACGCATTTCTATTCTATTAAGCAATCTTCCTACTAACTAACCAACTAATTAACAAATAAACTCAGTTTTTTTTTTTGCTTGTTTGTTTTTTCGTGGTGTTGTATGCACACCTTCTCCCTTAACCAATAACCTAATCACATTCAAGGGGAGGGAAAATATACATAACTAACGAAATATAACATACCTTGTAAGACAAAAACAAAAACTGGAAAAAAAAACACCACATATCACGGAAAAAAATCAAGTAGGGAAGGATAACGTAAAAAAAAAAAAAAACAGGTCGACGGAATAAGCCCCGCAGCAGTCATATAACTAACCGGTCCACACTCCACTTCTTCTTTTTTTTTTCCTTTTCCGTGGGCAAAAGCTTTTCACTGTGTTTTTCCACGCATGAAGACGACCACAGTGATTTGATTTTCACTACTTGCTTTTGTTTTTCTTTTCTTTGTTTAAGACTTCTAACCCAGCTAGTCGCGCCCCCATACTCCTTTCGAGATTTCACGTCTCTCCTGCTACCTACTGCTTTGCGTGAATTCTGAAAGAAAGTAAAGATAATAAGAGCTGACGAGGAGTATCCGCCCACTTTTTATTTATTATTTGTCTGTGTGTGTCTGCGGACGTTGATCACACAAAATCCTACTGAGACGCATCACACCAAGTGCGTAACTCATTAATTAATTAATTAAGCATTTGTAATTCAGATTTATTTTTTTGCTTCCTTTAATTTTAATTTTAATTGTAATTGTAGTTTTAGTTTTTTTTTTTTTGACTTCTCTGTGTATTTTTTTGTTCTCGTTGTCTTAACTTCGTAATATCATCATAAACCACGGCTGAATTTTCAAACACTTGGAGATTCACTCACGCCGTTTCTCAGCCCTGTACTTTATAGGTACAACTCAAGAAAGTAAAAGCACAGCAACTATTATTCTCCTTATATATATATATCACAGTCTCTTCGATTTCCCGCTTGCTCGTGCTTCTACCATTTCAAATCCTTACGTATTGCATCTTCGTATCGACTCACCAACTATATTTACATATATATCGCTTCATTTTTGGCCTGCAATTCTACTGGTATTATTCTTATTTGACTTTGCTCCATTATATTATTATTATTTTTTCTACTTAGTTTTGGGTGGGCCTCCCCCTCCTCATTCTCTCTCTTTCTCCTAAATAAATAAATAATTATATTTTTAATTGCATCGAACCCTTCACATTATCTTTTTTGCATATCTCATTACTCATCTCAGTTTTTATTACTGGAGTACTCACTTTTTTTGTGGTGGCTATCCCACTTTTCCGCTTGCGCAGACGCTACATTGTGTTTTCTAAACGAGGCAGCTGACTTTGCGCTTCTGCACGTTTCACCATGTCTGTTGACTCCGACACGCCTGTTTCGGAGGAGCTGGCGGCCTCTGCGCCCAGCCGCGACGACAACGCTGCGGGCGAGATGAGCGCCGGTGCCGACGGCTGCGGCGCGCTGGCCTCCCAAGTGCCGCGTCCTGGCGCCTCCCTTCACCCGCTGCGCGCACCCCCGTCTGCAGGAGGCCATCGCCGCTGTGGACCTGCCGCGTCTCGACCAGCTCGTCGCGCGCATCGCGGCTGTGGGGGCACCGCAGCGGTACGCGGCCGCCTTTCGCGCGTGGGAGGCCTCGCCGGCTGCGAGCGCCGCCGCGGGCCACGGCGCGAGCTGCGACCTGTTTGCCCGCGAGGAAGCCGCCGTGTTTGCGTCGGAGGTGAGCGCAGACGAAGGATACAGGGTGGGCGGCCTTCCGTACGGCGCCGACGCGATCCGCGCACTGCCCGACAGAGAGTTCGCCGCGGTGGTGGCGCGCTGCGAGGGCGAGTCGGCCAGCGCGGAGGAGCGCGCCGCGCTGTGGCCGCTGGTGCTGCGTCGCCTGTCGCAGCTGTGCAGTGCGCTGCTGGAGTTTCTGGATGGGAGCTTCCCCTACGTCGTGCCCTCCCGCGCCCGCGCGGCGTTGGTGCCGCTGCTGTACGCCTGGGTGGTAGACTGGCCGGTCGCGCTGCGCCGCCCGCGGGAGTGGGACGTGCTGGCCAAGTGCTTCCGGCGCGTCGGCCGCGTCCGGCGCAGCACCCCCCGCCTCCCGTGCGCGGACGTCGAGCCGCTGCCGTGGCGTCCCCTTGCCGACCTCGTCGCCGCCGTCTCTACCCCGCACCGTCACATTGAGAAGACCCATACGTTTGAGCTGACGCGTCAGATTGTCGGCGCCGGGCTGCAGTCGGTCTGCGCAACCGCCTCGCAGTTCTTTGACGCGGAGGCGCTGGGACAGATGCTGGGATCACTACGCCCCGTTCTTTCTCGCGTGGCAGCGTGGAGGGCAGCCTCGCGCTGCAGGTCTTCGCGGAGCTGCTGCCCGTGCACTGCCTCACCGACCCACAGACGGGCTCTGCTACGCCCCGCGCGCGGCGCGTCGTGGTGGACTGGCTCTTCAAGGGCGAAGCCTACTACTGGCAACAGGGGAAGCCGTGGTCGCTGTCGAGCATTCATCTCCTCTCCCGTGCCGTCGTCTCGAATGGCGACATCTTCGACTTTGACGCCGCCGAGCCGTTCTTCACGTTGCTGCTGACCCATTTCGAGCTCCCCATCGGCGACTACGTGCCGCCGCCGCTCAACGACAGTACCTACCGCCGCAGCTACCTGGACCCCATTTTACTCTTCCAGTTTCCCCCTCACGCCATGGCCAAGGACGCGGCGGCGGCGCTGTGCCACCTGCTTCCGCCCACGACGGCCAACTCCCCCATGTGGAATCACTTTGTGCGGTTTCTGCACGCCGTGATGGTGTTTCTGCGGCCGTCCTCGGGCTGTGCCCCCAAGGCTCGCGAGTTGCTCGATTTCCTTACCGTCTTTCTCAGAGCCGCAACGCGGCGTGTCAACGCGGAGCAGGCCGCTCTCCTGCGCCACGGCGAAGAGCCGCCGACCCCGTCTGCCTCTGCCGTTCGAGATTCCGCAGACGTCACCCCCTCTGCTCAGGCGCAGACGGCAGCGCGCTCGCGCTACTGGACGGCCGCAACGCGCGCGCACCTGGTTCGCCTGCTGCTCCCCACGGCGGTGGCGGCGGCGCAGATTGGCGCGGCGTCGTGCGCCGAGCTCTTCGCCTCGCTCTGCTACCTGGACGCGGCCGTCACACTGCCGGAGCTGCTCCGTGTGGTTGGCGCGGCCACCGAGGAGGCCTCAACTGACGCACAGAAAATCCTCGTCACGTCGCTGCTGAGCCGCAGCACCTACTTGTTTCTACAACAAGACGGACCCGTGTCCGATCCGCTGGAGGGCGCCTCCAGTGAGGAGGAGGAGGGGGCGGCAGCGGCGGCGGCGGCAAAGGTTTCACCAGCATCGCTACAGCTGGATGTTGGCGACAGCACTGTCCGCGCCGTTTTCTTGTCCGCCCTGCAGAAACTGCTGCCCGCCGTGGTGGGATGGATGAACCCAAGCCAGGCCAACGTCACGACCTCTGTGATGAGCTTCCTCTTCTGCGTTGCCTCCGCTGTGGGGCGACTGGCAGACGTGGTCGGCGGCGAGGAGGCGGAGACTGAGCTTCTCGGTACGTTTGTGCGCCAGGCTGTGGCCTTCTTCAACCTCAGCAGCAGCAGCAGCAATAACAACAACAACAACAGTAGCAAGAGCCACCGTAGCGGCGGCGGCGGATCGCCGACGGCGGCGCTGCACTACTGCCAGGTGGTGCTGGAGTCTGCCAGCGAGGCTGCCTTTGGCCCGGCAGCCGACGTGATTGCTCGCGAGACCCTCACACGCGGCTCCCCGGCGTCGCTGGCGATGCTGTTCGCTGTCGTGGCCAAACGCGACCCGCAGCGCGCCTTTCGGGCGGTGAAGCCGACGGTCCTGCCGCTGCTGACGTCGCCGACGGCGGACGACGACGCGGTCCTATGGGCGTCCGTTGTGCTGGGCCAGGTGGTGGCCGGCGCCGGTCTGGCGGCGGTGTCGGAGCGCCTCGCCGTGTACCAGTGCATCCAGGGCTGCGTCCAGCAGGTCACCTCCTCCTCGCGCGTCGCGGCGGCTGGCGAAATACTCTGCATGTTCGCCGCAGCGATGCTCAAGGCGCGCTGCGACGACCGTGACAAGGGAGTGGACCCGCTGGAGGGCTCCGCGCGTTTCACCAAAGCGGCGGAGGCACCTTTGAGGTGGCAGCTTCCGACACAGGAGCACACGTCCGCGATTGTGTCGCTAGTAGACGCTCTCATGGATGACGTGGTGCATGTGGTGGAGAATATCCAGTGTGCCGAATGCCCGAGCGCCAATGCGGCTACTAGCAGGCCTGCGCGCCTTGCTGCCCGGTGGAACGGCAAACGGCGAATCAGCGACGTCTGTGCCGTCGGTGCTGCGACTCTCCAGCGCGGACACTAGCCCGACCGCCGCGGAGTTTACTCCTCGGAACATTCTCAATGGGATCGCCTTGTGGATGTGCTCGCTCTGTAACGTGACGGAAACACTCTACCGAATAGGTGAAGCAGCCTCGTCGTCGTCGTCACTGTCGTCCGCCGCACCGCTGTTTGCCCTAACCGAGTCCATCACCGTTCGCACATCAAAGCGCGCTTCCACCACCGACGGAGATGCGGAGAGTATCGTCGTGTGCGCGACCTCGAATGATCTCCAAAAGGTTGTGTGGGTGCCGCAGCCCGTTGCCAAACTCCCCCGTCGCTCCCCGGAGGACCTCTTTGAGTTTGTGCGTGTCCACTTTCTGCGCCGCGCGCTGGGCGACTGGGAGACAGAGATGACGCACCTCTTCGGCCCCGCCGCGTTGAAGTTGCTGGACACTCGTCTCATCGACACCGCGCTGCCTCCGCTGGCCGCTGCGGTTGGCGCTCCGAGACATCGGCGCTTCGCACGAGGACTGGACTGGCGGCGGCGATGCTGACGACGACGCCAACCACGAGGACGAAGCGGGATCCGATAATGAAACGTCGCGTGACGCGGCGACTGGTCGCAGCAGCGCGGCGCTGAAGCACGTGTTTCGCGCTCTCAGCATCTGCAGCGGCGTGTGCGACTTCCGCGTTGTCGGCGAGTCGGTGGTGCCGCTCGACGACGGCGGGAGCCCGCTGCGCCAGCACTACCACAACTGTTACCCGCGGAGCATCTACACCAAGATGCGCTTCCCCCCGCGCTACTGGGCTCTCACGGCCGAGGTACTACAGAACCGCCCCCCGCCTCGCCGCGTCCCCCGCCGCCTCCTGCAGGACTTCCGCAACATTGGACATCTCCTCATCTTCTCCGCCCCTGGCGGGCTACCTCCGATGGCGTTCGCCGAGCTACTCCGCCTTCGGCACAGCACCCTCGAATCGCTCCTCGGGATTGTTCACGTGTCGACGCTGCGGGACCTCGTCGGCTCCTGGTTCATCCGCCACGCGCCACAGCTGCCCAACAGCGATGCGGCGCTCAGCGAGCTTGCTGTGTTCCGCGGCATGACGGCTTCACCGATCGACACTACCACCGTCGCGGAGCCATCGGGGAACGAGCACCGCGCCTCCGGCTTACCGCCAGCCGACGGCGCGGCCGGAAAGCTGGCGGTGTCGCGTGGGAAACGCTTTCTGAACCTTCCCCTCCGCCTGCTGTGGATGACCCTGCACGCGACACCGCGCAACCCGCACCTGTTTGAGTACGCCACGCGCGCGCTTTGCTTTTTCCCGGACCTCATGTCCACCCACCCGCAGGGTCTCCACCCGCTGATGATGATGACGCCGAACCGCGCCGTCATGGCCGGCTCGTCGTGGTCGCCGCTCACCGTCTCGCATGTGGTGGAGCGCATGGTGACTGTAGCGGGCCGCGTGGCTGGCGCCACCCCTGGCCGCGCCGCCGACTGCCTGGCGCGCTGCAGCGGCGTGTTTTGCAACAACCCCCACACGAGTGAGGCAACGCTGCGGTCGCTCGCCAACCTGTCGCTTAGCGCGCATCCGAATGTGCGGTGCAGCGCGCAGAACCTGCTGACGGCAGCGCTTCGCGCTCTTCTGCCAGCGCCCGCGCAGACGGTTGTGCAGATGCGGTTCTGCGATTTGGATGATATGGAGCTGTCACCAGACGGTGGCGCGACGGATGGCGAGGAGGCCCGCGTGCGCCAGCAGACGCGCGACGCCGCTCTACGCTTGTACAACTACCGCCTGAAACGCCTGCGGGAGCACTTTCCGCTGACCAACTCGGGGCCGCGCAGCCAGCACTACTTGCCCCGCACCCTCACCGTTGCCGCGGTCGTTCCATCGGACTTCTTCGCTGACGCGACAGACGGCCACACTGCGCTGTGCGAGACCGCGCCTGTTTTTCACTACCATCTTGACCGCTGCGCGCATGGCGGCGACGACGACGGCGACAACCGCGAGTACCAACGTCAACACAACCTCTGTGTAAACGCTCTGCGCACACCGCTCACCAGCCTCTTTCTTGGTGGGGCTGAAACGGTTGCTGCCTTCTCCCGCCTGAGTGGCGACCGCGGCGGAAGGTCCGCAGAAGGGAGGCACGATGGTCGCCTCGTCGCCTGTGCGCGAGACGTGGCTGTGGCGGTTGGCGGAGAGCCGCGAGGATATGCACGAGTCGATGAAACCGGCGCTGCCGCCGCTGGTGTGGCACCCTGTCGCGGAGATCCTGGGCGCGGAGGTTGCCGCGGTGGCGCTGCCAGCTCTTGTCGACGCCCTGCTGGAGGACTACGCCCACCGCGCGGCGGACCCTGCCGTAAACCGGGAGAGCTTCAGCGGCCTCTTCGCCAACGCCTTCGACGTGTCCTTTGCGTTGCTTGCCTACTCGGCGCGCGAGTGGACGTGCCGTCGCGCCGCCCTCGCGACGCTGCGCCGCCTCATGCGCTTCGCCCTCGACCCGCGCGTCCCCAACGAGATCACCAGCGTGCTGCTAGTGATGTGCATCAACGTGGGCAACGAGCTCACCGTGGGGGAGCTGTGGGACGTGCTGGAGCTTCTGCTTTCCGTGCTGGAGGCGCATCAGCACGACCTGCAGACGCAGTCGCGCGCGATGCGGTGCCTCTTTCAGCTTGTCTACGAGTTTGGGCACGAGCTGTGCGGTGCGGTGCTGCCACAGCTGGTCGCGCGCGTGCGGCGCAGCAAGGCGATCTTCCTCAGCAGCACCATCAGCAGCACGCGCGTCCACTACGCCAGTTTCCTGCGCCAGATCATTCGCTTGGCCGAGTCGCAGAGTGAGCTGCTGGAGAGCTCCAGCCATAACCGCGGCGTAGTCAACGAACTCGTCGCGGATCTCCGTAGTGACCTCTCCTTTTTGTTTGATGCCCCGTGCACGTCGGGTACCGCCGCCGCTAATGCAGCCGCCCAGTCTTTGCACGCACCGTCTCAGGCACAGCACCCGCACCCGGACTCGCCGACGCGCCAAGAGGAGCCGTGGCGCCCGTCCCCAACGCTCGGCGCCAATCCTTTCCCCTCTGCCAGTCTGCTCGCCACTCCTGCCGCTGGCCCTCAGGCCGCGCCGTCCGCCGGAGGTGCCTTTACCGTCAGTAATCCCCGTGCCTTCGTGCGGCCGCCGACTCTGGAGCCGCTGCCGAGCCGCACGCCGGCGCTGCGCCCCGCGACTGTGCCTGCCGCGGAGCTGACGCCGGGCCCGCGATAGCGGCCGCCGGGGCTGCCCTGCAGCAGTTCTCTCTCGGTAGCGCCGCTGCCGCTGCGGAGGCCCCTGTCTTCACTCCTGACAAGATCGCCACGATGGAAACCATCTGCGTGCTCTTCGGCTCCCCCTCCTACGTGACGGTGACGGAGTGGTGGCCGTTTGTGCTGGAGCTGTGCGCTCGTTGTCTGGACGCGTCGCTGCCGGAGGCGGAAAAGTTCTTCACGTACGTGTCGGGCACCGTTTTGTGTCTCCCGTTTGTGCGTGTCTCTCGCGACGTGGCGCAGGCGATGGTGCGCCGCATGTGCGACATCGTCGTCGCCGGCAGTAGCACTCACAAGCACGCGGGCGGCGCTGCGGACGGGTGCCCCGTGTCGTACGGCACGTCGCGCCGCGCCAAGGTCACTTTCACCCGCGCGCTGCGCCTGATGCTCTTCAACAACCTCCACCGCATCGGCAAATTCGACTTGATGACGCGCGTCGCAGAGGCCGCGCTGGCTGCCTTCGCGCACGGCGACGGGCCGCTGCGCACGGAGGGCAAGATGCTTTTTGCGGTGCTGCTGCGGGTGACAGCCGTGCCACAGGCGGAGGCGCTTCTGCGCACCTACACCCGCCGTTTGCGCGACTTCGGCAGCGGCACCTCCACCCCCGCGGGGGACTGCGCGAGTGGTGCTGTCAGCGCGCGCCGGGAGCGCATCTCGCTTGTGCTCGCGCTCTGCGCCGCACTGCTGGCGGACCCTGGGCCGCCGCCGCCGTACACCCCCGCGTTGGTTGACCGCCTGCTGCCTCTTGCCGCGGACTCGGCGCCCGAGGTGAGTGGCGCCGTGCGCAGAGCCATCGAGGAGTGGTGGCGCGCCCACCGCGCTGCATGGAAGGATCACAAGCGACTGTTTACGCCTGCCCAGATCGACGGCATTCTTACCGTTGTCGCCTCTCCATCACATTATGCGTAAGCGTTTGTCTTTTCGTCGATTTCATCACGTGATACTGCTGCTTGATTGATGGTGCCTACGCAGCAGAGAAACTCTTTCTTTTGTTTTTGTTTTTTTTGCGGGTGCGACCGTAATTTCCGTATGCATCTTCTTGTTGTTGTTCTTTTCAAGTTGCTCCTGACTTCCTCTTCCTCCTCACCCCCCCCCCCCTCCCCTCTTTTCCAGTAGTCCTCCGTTATTTACGGCGGTTTCTCTTCCTTCTCGTCCTCCGTTTTTTTTCCCCTTCTCTTTACCGTATTGTGTACAGTAATCTAACGATCAGTAATGCCTTAATTCGTGTGCTACGAAAAAGAATCTTCGATGACGATGTGCAGAAACCGTCAGTCAGCGGTGACTATTGCTTTTGTAACGACTTCCATCTTTTTGATTTTGCACTGCACGCGACAAGACAACTCACCTGTGTGTGTGCGTGCATGTGTGTACAGACAGGAGCTTCTTTTCGTGTTATGACTGTTCCATGATGGCAACCTTGCAGCGGTTCTCCCAACAATGCTTCCATCTGCTCTTTTCGGATGATACGTTGCTTTCCTATGACATCTCGGTTGTTTGACGAGATGCTTCTTTCACTATCCCCCCCCCCTTCCCTTGTCCCTCACCTTTCTTCTTACTACCATTGTTTTATATCTATTAGGAACCAGAAGCTCGTGTGGGTGGTCGGGCATCGACATTTTCCACAGTCCTCTATTTTGACAGGTGTTTTAGACACGTGTTTACAATAGTAACTTTTTTCTTCACCTCCCGTTAGTGCCCCGTTTTTTTTTCTCTCTATCTATCTGTTTCTTCCACTGGACGAAATCGCGTAATACTAATTTATTTAACTTTTTTTTTCCCCCCTGCTTAATGCTTCAGCACAGACATCCGTATTTACTGCAATTCTAGTACCTGTGCTCTCACCACACACATTGCATTACATAGCCCCCATTCCCCCTCACGACACAGACACTTCTCAAAGGATTGCGTCTCCTTCCCATGTACAATATGATGCAAACCAGCGGAAACTATCCGATTGCCCAGAGCGCGTCGGGCGAGTTGCTGGACGACGACGTTGCCATCATCGAGCGGCTCCTGTCACTCACACAGCTGCTGCAAACGTGCGTCAGCCGCAGCACGGAAAAGTGCCTCCACCTCGGCCCATGTCTCGCCGGCTTGCGGGAGGACTTGCAGACGTTCCTGCGCGCGCGCCAGTTTCTGTCCAGCAGCACTGGCAGCAACAACCACATGCCTCGCCTTTCCGTAACGCCGCGCCTCGTGCTCACCGGCGACGCGGGCAGCGAAAAGGCCGAGACCGTGCAGTTTCTGGCGTCACAGGTCGAGCTCATCCGCGACCGCGAGACCACCCCTACGCGGGGTGCCGCCAACACCGCCGGCTTCGGCACCTCCAACATGGGCTGGAGTCTTTCGAGTGGTACGCGCGGTCTTGGCGCGGCGGACGCCGAAGAACTCACAAGCAGCGGCGGAGGCGTCGTGGCACACCAGAACCGCCTCTTGTCCTTCTCACTTAAAAGCGGCCGCGTCTCCCCGTCGGAGGGCATCGCCACGCGCGACTCCAGCCCAATCGACGACGGCTCCTCAGCGACGTCCTCCGTCCCTGAGAGGCCGCAGGCGCACTACGTCCTCGTTGGGTGCCGCCGCGCCAGGGAGCATGATGCCGGCGACCGCGAGCGTGGCGGCGGAGTCGTCGTCATCGACGCTCGCTGCAGGCGTCGGCCCGACACCGTTGCGTCGCCCGTCGTCTCCGCGTCAGGGAGTGCGCGGCGGCGGCGCCGGATCTGGCCAGTTTCCGCCCGCCAGCAGCACCTCCGCCGTTGTAGAGCAAGAGGACTCGCTCTCGCTGCTACGCAAAAGTGACAGCGGGGCGATGCCTGGACGGTGGATTTTACCTTCCCGCGGCCAGTATGGCACCGAGAGCCCCCTGCTCTCCCCACCACTGGAGCCCATCCGCAAAATCGACGACGTGCTCTCGCTTTCTTTTGCCAACCAGACAGGAAAAGACGGCAGACGCGGCAAGCGGCTCGGCGAGGGTTTTCGACGCCGCACGCTGCTCGTGGCGCCTGGTACCTTTGAGCTATCCCTTGCGGAGCAAGTTCAACAGTATGTGCAACAACAAATGGAGCAGCAGCAGCAGCGGGAGCGGCAATCCCCGCAGAGACGACACCAGCGGGCCATTTCCGACGGCGGCAGTCCCAGCCGTGTCGTCTCTGCCCCTCCTCTTAGCGAACGCCGGAGCAGCCGGAGCGTCGCAGGGCCCTCGGCAGGCGCCGGTGACGACGGCAATGGTACGGTGTCCACTCCCACGGCACTCACTGCGGCAGCCGCCTCCGCGACGACAGAGGGCGGCGTGAGAAGTGTGACGGTGTCCCCGCCGTCGGTGCACCCGCAGCCGCCCAGAGTGGCGTTCCCGAAGAAACCGCCTCGCAGCTGGATTCGGATGTACGTATCCCCCGGTAGGGTGTCTCCCCCGGCCGGGAAACCGGAGTCGTCCTCGAGCGCGCCGCCCTCCTCGGTTCCGCTCTCCCGCATCACCTCTCCCTCGGGCAACGTGGTCGGCGCGAAGCCTCGGCACAGCAGCAATCCGGCAGTATCGTCTGGCCTACCAACGGCTCGTCCGTCGCGGCTGCCTCGAATGCTGTCGCTTCTCAGCATGTCAAGCCTGAGCAACAGTCCAGCCGGCACAAGCGCTTCCCGCTCCAACATCGCCGCCTCGTGGACGCTCCGCGAGACGGAGGACTGCGTCCTTCGCACTGACACGAGCGGCCCACCCCCTCTGCCAGCGATGCTGTCACTGGGCGACGCCTACGGGGTGTGCATCCCGTGCTACAATGCGACAAACAGCATCGCCATTGAGCAAATCCTCACGCGCTTTCTGTTCGGACCGCTCTGCGCCGGCGTGGGCGACACCCGCCCGTTTCGCCGCACTCGCCGTGTCGCCTCTTTTACAACAAACAACCAAGCTGATCCGTTAAGACCGGCCCCAACACCACCCGCGGCCCTCTCCAAGGAGAGCAATCAGCACCGCACTGCCGGCGACGGCGCCGGGTCGAGCGGGTCTCCTCACAGTTCAGGCGCGCCGTCCCCACCGCCAGGCCACACGTCGCCGGGGAGCACCGGACAAAGCTCACCTTCTCCGGCGCCGCCGCAGGACAAGATGCTGGTACTTCGCGAGTGCGTGTTGGAACACACCTTTTTTATCCTCACCGGCATCGAGCGGCTGCCCGGATTCCACGACACCCCCGTCGACTGCGCCGTCACTGGTGGCGCGGATGAGGACGGGACACAGCCGCCGCAGCCGCAGCCTGCGGTCGACTCGCGCGGCAGCCACCAGCTGTCGGATGTCGTTGCTATGTTCATCGACGAGGTGCGCAACGTCTTTGGTGTGGTCGTGCATCCGTGGCAGGTGATTCCGTTCAGTAGCTCCTTCAGCCAAAGCACTTTTGATTTTCTCTCTTCGTACTCTCGAAGCAACCTCGCTCAGAAGCAGCGGCTGAAGTCTGCCGCGGCGGCGACGGGCGGGGAGACCGTAAACACCACCACCATAAACACCGTCCCATCCCCGCCTCCTCCCGCTGTCACTACGGGCTGTGGGGGCGCTGACGGCGCTGATGGCACTGTTGCTGCTGCTGTCCCCACCGCGGAGGAGGAACTGAACCCCGCGGCGTCCTCCTCCTCCTCCTCCAAAACACCCACACAGGCGTCCAGCAGCACCTCGCCCTCTCGCCACCACGTCGTCCCCTCCAACAACCCCGCGCTACCGACGCCACCCAGCACCCCACCCATGGCCCGCGACAGACCCCGCCACACCACGTCGCCGCCACCATCCTTTCCCACTGCAGTGTGCGAGTCCCCCGCTGCTGCTGGGCCAGTCGTGGAGATGGCAGTGCTGCCCATCGCAGTGGTCCCCCGTGCCGCCACCGACGCTGCAGAGCGCTTTCTGCGCGTGCTGTACGGCGACGAAGACGCCACCGAGTTGACGCGCCGCAAGGCGCCGCAGGAGGTGGAGACGCTGGCGCTGCGGGAGGCTCTGGGCGGCATGTGGGCCTCAAGCGGCGCGCAGCGCATGCACTCCATTGCCCGCGCGTTCGAGCAGAACTCCTTCAACTTTATCCTCTCCCAGATCGCGCTGTCCCTGCTGTTTTGGAGCGTGGAATTGCAGAATGCCCTACCGCTCGCCACCAACAAGGCGCGGGCGAAGCTGCGGAAGCTGCAAGGGCAGCTGGCGCGCATCCAGGTGCGCAGCGACAGCATCGATGAGACCATCACGACGCACCAGAATGTCATGTCACCCTACGCCTCGGTGAACGCGCTGCGCCAAGGGGTGCAGGACGTCTTCGCCGCCGGCGTGCAGCGCTTCCTGCGCGACGTTCGCCGCATCGTCCTGCAGCAGGCCGAGCCGGTGGAGGTGGACGTGGGCGCCTCCGCGTCGGTGCGGGTGGCCTACGAGCGGCTCGCGGCACTCGTGCGGCGCTCCCATGAGTTCTACACACAGGCCAAAGTGGACGAGCGCTTCCGGCAGCACGCCAGGTACATGCGGGAGCTCGACGCTAAGGTAGCCGAGTCGGCGCGGCAGTACGCGCAGCAGCATCCCGAGTGCGCCGCCGCCATCTACGCGCTCATCCTCCCACCTGAAGACGGCGACGAGAATGAGGGCGGTGGAGGCGGCGGACGCCGCAGCAACTCTTCTTCCCTCTCGGCGAAGAGACGTACAAGTGCGACGGGGGGCGTTTCATGGGTTCTCACTGGCAGCAGCACGCGCGGCGGCGGCAAGGCAGCCGATCGCAAGGAGCGCGTGCGGCTGCTGACGCTCATCGACCCGGCGTACCTGCCCGCCGTCGAGAGCGCGCGCCACGAGCACGCCAAGGTTGAGAAGCAGGTGGTGCTGATGCTGTCGCAGATCAACACGGAGATCATCAACTTTTTTCTCGCGGTGTGCGTGTCGCAGCTGCTGCCAGTCCTCAAGTCCGCGGCGCAGGCGCAGCTGTGGGCCGCCCACGACCGCTACGCCCAGCTGTTGCAGCGCTTCGCCCTGACACGGCCTCACAAGCAGATTTTCTCGCTGTCGCGCACGCAAGAGGGCCTTGCCACGTGGGCGCGCCAGTCCCCCCTCGTGCGCACCCCGCCAGCCGCTGCGCTGCAGTCTCTTGTCACCGACATGCGCGCCGCCCTCACCGAGGACGCGGTGCGCGGCCTCGCCATGTACTACCGGTGGCCCGCCGACGCCCCGCCCCCCCGCCAGGTCGCCAAGTACTTCCAGCCGTCCTCCCCCGCGACGCCGCGCACGCCGCAGTCTCCACGGCCAGAGAACGCGCTCGCGCTGGCGGCTGTGTGCGACGCGGAGGACCCGCTGGCCGTGAGTACCAACTCCACTTCGGCTCGGGCAGACGACGACTACCTGGTCGGCTTCCAGTGCGCGCGCTTTGTGCGGAAACGCTGTGGGATGCCCCCCACATTCAGCAGCACCGGCAGCACTGCCGCTGGCCCTGGCGCGGGGGGCTCCTCCCATAGCAACTACCAGTCTCCAGGGGTGATGTCCAGCCTGCAGTCCCCCCGCCCAAGCCGCGACCTTCTGTCTGCTGGCTCTTTTGACGCGATGAGCCGCAACTCCCCCATGGACAGCCACATCGGTGGCGCGTCCGGCGGCGGAGGCGGCAACTCCAGCGGGATTGCCCTCGCGCCGTTTCTCGCTCCCGAGGAGGACAGCACGCCCTTCACCGCGGCGACGCTCCCCGACGCGGCCACGCTTAGCGGCAGGCGCGGGACGGCGGCATTTGTAGAGTCGCCGTCATCGAACACCACTGCGGGTCGTGTGGGGTGGCGCCCAGATGGCGACCTGTCGTCGTGGCGGGAGAGGCTGCGGGCGTGGCGGGCCGCGACGGCGCCCGAGGCGCGCCCGACGCCAGAGAGCTTCGGCCCCAAGGCGGCGCTGTGGCTGCTGGCGGACGTGTGGGACGAGTGCCTGCTGCAGCTGCCGGTGACCGCCGTCGCTGATCTCGGACAGTCCCGCTACGCCCGCGAACTCAACGAGATCTCATCCTACATCATCGGCGTGCAGTACACGTGGCAGAACGACATCCGCTCCCTTGCCGCCACCCGCGAGCGGCAGATCCGTGCGCTGGAGGAGGACATCGCCGCCTTGCACCCCACGGCGGCGTCGGCGACGGCAGCGGCGCCGGACACGGACCTGGAGACAGCGCAGGCGGCCGGCCCCGCTGGGGAGCAGCACCTCTCGGTTCTGCTGTCAACCGTTGCCCCGGGCAGCGCCGTCGCGGATGAGGTTGGCAGTTACCGCAGCGCCAACAGTAGCAGCACGGGAACGAACTCCAAAATGTGCATCCCGGCGCGCCTGGAAGAGGTCTTCACGCAGGCGAACGCTCTCTGCCGTTCCATCAGCGCCCCACGAGATGCCATTCTGCGAGATGCGCTGCCGGCTTACTGGGAGTTGCCGACGGCACCGACACAGTGACCTTGCTTTGTGTGTGTGTGTGTGTCTCTCTCTCTGATGGAAATGTGTGCACGTGCGTCAGTACCCTCATGTTGTTTTCACTTCAACGAACCATCCTTTACCCGGACTGATGTACGCAGTCTACACTCCAATTGAATACTATGCGTGCGTTCTTTTCCTATAAAAAAATAATATATAGTTTTCTTCCCTTTTGCCTGAGAATGACAGCTGCTCGCTGTACCGCTAACCGCTAAAATATCACTGAAAAAGTGTGTATATTCGTTGAGCGGGGGGAGACATGTCTTCCTTCTCGCAATTTCCCATGCACTCCTCATTGCTCCTCAATGCACAACGATTGATATGCTCGTTGGTGCCACCTAACCGAACAGAAATAACTATACTCTGGGGCCCTTTCCTTCCACCTCCCTTCCTCTTGTCAGCGAAGACGATTAAGAGTGCCATAGCGGTACCAAAAAGAAAAAAAAGGAAATCAAAGAAGGAGACGTTCTTTAGAGCAAGGTCCCCCCCCCACCACCACCACACTCCTGTGATCGTCACACACACATTTAGAGCTCTTATCAAAGCAATTGTTTTTATACTTTCCCCATTCGGCTCCTCTTTTTGGCCGGAACATTTTTTCGTTGTCTGCTCTCTGTACCCTCTTTTCTTTTCTTTTTTTATTTGTTTGTTTGCTATACAAATTCTAGAATTTTTAGAAAACAAAAAAGGCAACATCAACCTCTGTATTCTTTTTTGTTGTTTTCTGGAGACACTTCTCAAGTCCAACCCCTCCCGGACTCATAAGCCTGTCCCTCCCCGCTCCCCCCACCCAGACACAGTCGGAGACACACAACACAGATGGACTACAACTCTGTGTTGCAGCGCTCTTCGCTGCTCTACGACTCGGTGATGCCGCCGTGCTATAGCTATCGCTCCTCGACTCCCGCGGGACGCGTGCCCTTGTCCACCACCGCTGGGGACCTCTACGGCGGCGGCTATCGTGCTTCCTCGGCCTTTGGCGCGTCGGGCGCCGTCGACACGCCGCTTTTCGCGCTGAACCGCTCGGCCTCCAGCTCGCGCGCCGCGGAGGCGTCGCTGATCCGGCGGGAGATTGACCTGCGCAGCGAGTACCACCGGCTGCGCGCCGAGGAGGAGGAGCGCGAGCGTCTGCGCTTTGTGCACCAGCGGCTGCAGGAGGATGACGAGGAGCGCAAGAGGCTCGCCGAGATCTCGCGCCAGATTGAGGACGATCGCGCGCGCCGCATCGAGGAGCAGCAGGAGCGCCTGCTCGCCAAGGAGCGGGAGCTGGAGGAGTGGAAGGCGGAGCGCCAGAAGCAGATGGACGCCGAACGGCAGCGGCAGCGCGAGGAGGAGGACCGGCGCCGCGAGCTGCAGTACCAGCGCGAGCTGCAGCGCATCAAGGAGGAGTCCGAGGCGCGCGCCGCGTCGGCCAAGTCGGCGGCGGAGGGCCAGAAGCAGATCGAGGCTGCCCTCAAAGACCTCCAGCAGTCCCTCTCGCAAAAGTTTGCCGAGGAGGTCAAGGCGCGTGAGGCGACCTACGCGGAGGCCACCCGGCAACGCGAGCAGGAGTGGACGACGCGGGTGGAGCAGCTCGAGGTTCGCCGGGCAACGGAGCTCGCGACTCTCCAGCACGCCCTCTCGCAGGACCAGGCCCGCTCAGCGCGCACCGAGGAGATGCTCGCCGAGTCGCGCGCGCAACTCTCGCGGCTTGTGTCCGAAATAGAAGGGCTGCGCAGCGCCCAGACGAGCATGCAGAGCCGCGGCAAGGAGGCCAATGCCTCGCTCGCCGAGACCCACCGCAGCGCCATCGAGCGCCTGCAGCAAATGTTCGAGGACGACAAGCGGGAGTTGCAGCGGCGGCACCTCGAGGAGCGCGACCGCATCAAGTTCGAGGCGGAGCGCCGCGTCGACGAGCTCAAGGACTCGCAAGGGTCGTTACTGCGCGCCAAAACAGAGGAGATCGACGGCCTCGAGCGCCGCCTCGCGCAGGTCCAGCGGGAGCTGCAGGAGGAGCGCGTCAAGGCCGTCGCCGCCAAGGCGTCGGTGCAGGAGACGTTCGCCAGCACGCAGGAGGCGTCGCGCATGCGAGAGGAGTTGCGTGCGGCACAAAAGCAGCTTGCCGACGCCGAGGAGGCGAAGCGGCGGCTGGAGAAGAAGCTGCGTGATGCGGAGGAGGCCGCGGAGGCGCACAACAAGGCCCTGCAGCAGGCGACAACGGACTTCAACAACGCCACCCAGAAACTGGAGCGGGAAGCCGACGCGGCTCGGCGCGAGTGCGCGGAGACCAACTCGGCGCTACAGGCCGCCAAGGACCGCCACGAGGAGGAACTGCAACTGGCGCGCCGCCAGGCAAAGGAGGCGGAGACGGCCGCGTACAACAAGGGCGTGCAGGACAGCGAGGCGGGCAACAAGCGGGTGGAGGAGCGCCACGAAGAGGAGAAGCGCGCGTGGGGAGAGGAGCGCGCCAAGCTGGAGCGCCGCTGCCGCACCCTCGACGACGAGAAGACGGCGCTGCAGCGTCAGGTGGAACAGCTGACCCGCGACGTGGCGGCCGCCAAGTCTGCCCAGAGCGACGCCGCCCGCCTGCTGGAGGAGCGCACCGCCGCGCTGCGCCAGCAAGCAGACGGAGGCGCAGGCAAAGGCCGACGTGGAGCAGGAGCTGCGCGAGGCGCGCCACCGTCTGCAGGCCGCGCAGGCCGACGCCGCCCACGAGCGCGAGGCGGCGGAGAAGCGTCTGCAGACGGCGCTGGAAGACAAGGAGCGCGAAATTCGGGCGCTGCGTGCCGAGGTCGCGGAGGCGCGCCAGCAGATGGCCGCCCTGCGCGAGGAGGTGTCGGCGGCGCGTCTCAGCAAGGACGACGCGCAGCAGAAGCTGGCGCGGCAGCTGGCGGACCGCGAGGCGGACCTGACGCGCGCTCAGCGGGAGGCGGAGGACTTGCGGCAGCAGGTGCAGCAGTGGCGCCAGTCCCACGAGGAGCTCTCGCGCAAGAGCGAGTCTGGCAACACACGCGTGCAGCAGCTGATGCAGGAGCACGAGTCGGAGCTGCGTGCGCTGCAAAATCGCATCCGGCAGGAGCAGGACGAGAAGGCGCAGCTGGAACGCAAGCTGCGCACGCAGGAGACACAGATCTACAGCGGAACGACCAAGGAGCAGGAGCTGACCCGACTCCTCGGCGAGCGCGACGACACCATCGCCAAGCAGAAGCGCGAGATAAATCAGCTGCGCGACTCCGCCGACGACCTGGAGCGGCGCCTGCGGAACGCCAACGCGGACGCTGCAGCCGCCGCAGCAGCCTCGCGCCAGCATGAAAGCCCGCTCAAGTACACGCCCCCGGCCGGCGGGGTTAGCAGTGCCTTTGACGCTGGGACTTCTTCTCCTCCACGCCCCCCGCAGCCGCCGCAGTACAGCAGCACGAACAACACCAACGGCAATAGCACAACCGGCTATGGCGGCCCCAGTGGCAATAGCCTGGGTGGCGGTCTCCTCTCGATTCCTTCTCTGGCGCAGCCACAACGTTTGGACGCGAGTCGCAACTCGTGGGATGACAAACCCGATAACGCCAACAGCAACCTCAACAGGAGCGGCGTCAACGATCGCGGCGGTTCCCCGGAGGCCAACCGCTACGGGGTGCCCCCGATGTCGTCGAGCCTTCTTGGTGCTAACGACCCGCTATCGCCGAAGCCGCCCTCCTCCATGTCACTCAACCCGCCCTCGTCGCCGTACGCGAATCTGGGCGGTGCGTCACCGCAGCCCACGCTCAGCGTCGAAAAGCCTTCGAGTGGTGTGTACGACTACAGCTACGACTACACCACACCAAAAGTGCAGACGCCGGCCTCTGGCCCCAGCCTGAATAACACAAGCATACCAACACCTCCGACAACGCTGAACACGTCAGTTAACTACGGCGGATATGGTAGCGGTGCCAACAACAACTCCAACAGCAACACGCTCGGCACGCCATCCCTCAGCCTCGCTTTACCAGGCGCTGGTAACACCCTGAACAATAACAATACAACGACGAACAATCAGTACAACATGCAGGACTCGCTGAACATCCCCATTCCCACTTCGTCTGTGCCTTCGCTGCAGACCGGCGACCATCACACAGAGTCGAGCACCTCCCTCTCCGTAGGAGGCGGCTACAGCAGCTACGGAACCGCCGCACCGCAGGTGCCAACCCCACCGTCAGGAAACTCCTACTTGTTTCACAACACATCGACCGGCTCAAACAGCCCAATCAAACTAGACAGCACCCTCAACGTGGGCCAGGCTGCCGCGCGCACTAATAGCACCACTGGTGGAGGCAACTACTCGTCTTTTGGGAATAACCCGTCAAACTTCAGCGTGAGCAACACTTCCAACAACCGTGTCAGCACCGGTGGTATCGTGAACGTTCCCCCCGCACCGACCCTCTCCCTCAACACCCCGAGCAGCAGTAGTAGTGGCAACTATGGTGTCGGCGCTAACAACAACAACACAAACACGTTGATCTCGTCGCCACCAAAGCCACCCGTCCCGTCACTGGGGGTACCATCCGCTATCCCCGTCCCACAGTACGGTGCGCCGAACACTTCCTCCCCCGCAGGCCCGTCACTGAACCTGTCGCTCTCGCCGCCGTCGGCACCAACAAACACTAGTGCCGGAGCGAGCGGTGGTGGGTACCAGGCTCCGTCGATTCCGCTTTCGATTTCGGTGCCCAACAGCAACAATAACAACAACAACAACAGCAATCTGTATCGTTTCTAGTAGCCGTATCCTGTTTCCCGCGATGGTGACCTTGTCTCTTCATGTATTGCGCCCAGCGTTTTTATTTTTTTTTTCTCTCTCTCCCGTCCGTTCTCCATAATTTCTAGACACCCACTGTAACCACTATCTTCCTGTTTTTGTTTTTTTATTTGATTGTTTGTTACGCCACCGCCGGCCTGATTGCTTTGTGTCTCGCGTGACGGCTGCATCACGTTTTCTCCATCTCGAATGTTGTTGCTTTTTTTCTTTTCTTTTGCACCATCACAGAAGACATGTTCAGCAACCTGAGAAAAGCGACAATGTGTGGGGGTAGGAGGAGGCAAAGAGATTTATGTTTTTTAGACTTCCGTGAGTCTCTACAGATAATTGATTTGTTACTGCATCTCCTTTCCCTCCCGACATGCCACTTTTTGTTACCATTATTTCTTTTACACGATCTAGAATAGTCTGACGTGCTTCTTAAAGAATCACGAAGCCTGTATTTTGAATAGAATTAAAAAAAAAGTACTCTGCTACTTTGCTGTCGCGCGTTTTCCAACATTACAGCCTGCCGTAACGAGTTAGAGCTGTGCCTTTTCATTGCTGAACCTCTGTTGTTGTCTATCTACGTGTTCCGCGCAAAGCTCGCAATATTGTATTCTCCAGTGGGGCTCTCTCCTGTCGCTGACGAGATTACGTATTGTTGCGTGCATGTTTGTCCGTTTGGGTGCATGTGTACATTGAATGACAGCTCGAGCTTTTCTCCTCATTTTTCGAATCCACCTCTGAATAATCTTTCCTGGCAAACTCTACCGAATCGAAGGCAGTTGACACACATAGGAGCTGACGCGCTTGCTTCTTTCTTTCTTCCTTTTTGTGTTCGAGTGTGTCTGTGTTGATACCAAGCACACCCATCCACTCACCCACAGAAACAAGCGGCGGCAGTTGTACAGAATCGTGTCTCCCACATCATAGAATTCATAGATAAAACAGACAACAATGGAGTTGCACGGTGATGCGCAAGTGTATGAGGGGCATCTGTACGGTCTGCGCTGCCGAAATGGCTTCACTACGCCAAAGTCCATCACACATCACCGCGTGCAGTGGTCGTGGAGGGAGCCCTCATACTCTCGCTCAGAGCCGTCGGCAGAGGCAACCAACGACGCCTCGCCGTTTCCCACCCATATCCTGCAGCTGACGTGTGACCCTGACGCTTTCATCTCTTCCTCCTCCCGCCACGCGGCCATGCTGCTCTCTCCTGGCCGTCGTTTTCGTCTCCCTCTTCTCCCAGTGGACACGCCGGTGGCCCTGCCCTACGTTGAGACGGACGTTCGCTTCCGTTTCTGGGACATCGCGGTTGGCGGTGAGGCAGAGCGTCGCGCCCCCTTGCGCACGGATGTCGTGGTGAGCGATTGGATGAGCATGATGATGGCCACGACGGCCACGGCGGCATCCTTAAACGACGAGGGAAACACAAGGAAATGCGCTCTGGCGACGTACACCTACTACTCGGTGCCGTACAAGCTGTTGTGGCTGCAGTCCTTTGCGGTGTCCGGCGCGGAGCGCGTGTCGCTGCTTGTGGCGTCGCTGTCGTGCGAGGAGCGGCTCTCGGTGCTGCACGTGCCCTGCCACTTGCCCGAAGATAGCACAGACACGCAGCCACTACGCGAGGTTGGCTCCCTGCAGCTGCCGCGCGGTGTGACGCCGCTGGAGGTGGCGGAGGCAGCCCAGGGACTCGTGGCTGTCGGTACGGCGGAGCATGGGCTACTGCTATGTGGTGTTGAAGTTCCGAGCGATTGGAGTAGCACCTGCGCCGACGACGAGGGGGCATCCACTGCTGCTGTACAGTTGCAGATACTCCGCTGTATTCACGTCTGCGTTCCCGAGACGCCGTTCTTCTCGATTACCACTATCGCCGTTGTGGGGAAACTACGTGCTGGCGCCAGCGGTGCGGGTGCGGATGATGTGGCGTCGCTGCTCGGGCCCGCCTGTGGCCTCGCCTTCGTCTGCTCCTCGTCGTACTCGGACCAGTCCGTGACGGTGCGCATGACCTCTGGGATGATGGACGACGTGGCGCCCGAGTCGGCCGCGGAGGTGCTTTGCGCGTGGCGTCACTGCGTCAGTGGTATTTCTTTCCTCTCCTGTTTACAGATTCACGACCTTGTGTGTCTGGCAACGCCGGTACACGTCTCCGCGTGCGCCATGCGCAGCTCAAAGCCCGTCGCCGCGGTGCATGATTCCTCAGTCTGGACGCTGAACGCTGGCTCTCGGTGTGTGCGCCCGCTCGTGCGCTTCAGCGACAGCCCCCCTATCTTTGACAACAGCAATAGTAACGGCAGCTACTGGTTCCCTGCCGTCACTTCCTCCAACGAGTTGATTCTCTTCTACACGCACGGGGTGACGGCTCGCATCGTCGGCTGCTATCGACTCTTTGATTCCCCAGAGACGGCGGATAATGGCAGCGGCCGGCTGAACTTGTTGACGTACCCGGTGTCCGAGGAGCAGCGCTGCGTCGGCTGCATTGTTGTCGAAGCGGCTAATGCCTCGCTGACGCTGCTGCTCGCCACGCACGGCGACACTCTTAGCCTCATTCGCTTCTTCGTCGCCTCTGACGAGGCTGTGGTGTCGAAGAAGGAGCGGCTGGGGATAGGCGTGCCGGTGAAGAAGCCGGAGCGCGCGAAGCCTCCACCACGCGTGCGGACACCTAGTGGACGCCCGCGGGGTCGTCCGCGGAAGGTCGTCAACGACGCTGAGTCCGGTAGTGCCGTGCCCGTGAGGAAACCGAGAAAGACGCCAGCCAAGAAGAAGGCGAAGAATGCCGCCAAGGATTCTGACGCATTATTTTCCGATAAACCCTTTCGTCCAACTAGGCGCGGGGCTGCACGCGGCACCGGCCGAGGAAGGGCCCGCGGTGCCGGCCGAGGGGGCAGGGGTCGATCTCGTTCTGCCCTTGATGCGGTTCTGCAGACGTGGGACTCGGGAAGCGACAGCGGCAGCAGTGAGACGGAAACGGATAGTAGCGAAAGCACCGATGACGACGACGACGATGACGGCCTTAGTTTTGGGAGCGACTCGGATAGTTTGGAACCTCCGTCGAAGAAGAGGAGGACGTCACGGAGGTAATTCACACGATAAGAGCACCTACAGGTGAAATAGTGTCAGAAAACTCATTACCCCTGTGCTGTTGCTGAGGCTTCATCTATACGAAACCTGGACGTGGCTGCTGTTCTTTCCCATTTTTTTTTTTCGATTGCATATCTTTCTTCCTTCTTCTTCTTCTTCTTTTTTTGTTGTTTACCGTATTCCTCCAAGCATTTCTATACCTTCCAGCACGCTCCGTAGTCTTGCGCTAGAATGGCCATCATATATATGTATATTAGCAGATTATTTTCATTATGTTATTGACTGTGTCTTCGTATAACACCATGTTGAAGGTGTACTCTTTGTTTTTTTTTCAGTGAAGAATACACTTGCCTTTTTTTTTTCCACTTGTCCCCCCCCCTCCTCATCTCACTACCGTTCCCACACCCTCCCACGTTTCAGTAAACCTAGTTAGCTTGCGCTTTTTCGTTGCTTTAACAGGAATCTTCATTTTTCTTTTATTTTTTAATCTCACCGTTGCAGCTCAAGAAATCAACCCACTCAACCAAAGCAACACTCCGGCCAACCAACATTACCAGTACCATGGAGGGTTTCTACGGATTCGAGGTGTCTGCCAAGCAGCCCACCAAGCCCCAGATTCCCGAGGGCTGCGCGCTTCGCGTGACGCAGATCGCCCTGCCCGCCAACGCCAGCGGCGCCGTCACCCTCTCCGTGTCGTGCGACGGCAAGCAGATCACGCTCGTGACGCTCGACCCGAAGCGCGCGCTCTACCAGCTGAGCACCGACCTCGTCTTTAACGGCGAGCAGGGCGCCTCCTTCAGCGCGCAGGGCGCCGGCTCCGTTCACATCGCCGGCTACCTGCAGCCGGTCGACGGCGACGACGACATGATGGATCTCGCCGGAGGCAGCGGCAACGACGACGACGACGACGACGACTTCGCCGAGCTCCCCAGCGATGAGGAGGAGGAGGAGGACGACGTGCCCGCCCCCAAGCAGCAGCAGCAGCAGCGCCAGCTGCAGACCAAGAAGGCCGCGGCCCAGAAGCAGCAGCCGGAGTCCCCCAGCGAGGACGACGAGGAGGACGATGAGGAGGGTGACGACGAGGAGCTCTCCGAGGACGACGGCGAGGAGGTCTCCGAGGACGAGGACGGCGACATGCCGCCCGCCGACATGGACTCCGACGACGGCCAGGACGAGGAGTTCGACGACGAGGAGGACGTCGACGACGACGGCATGGGCTACGACGACGACGACAATGACGACGACGACGAGGACGACGACGACGACGAGGACATGTCCGAGGAGGAGGCGCCGCCCGCCAAGTTCCAGCGCCGCGAGGACGGCGGCCGCGGAGGGTTCCGCGGTGGACGCGGCGGCGATCGCGGTGGCTTCCGGGGCGGCCGCGGTGGTGATCGTGGCGGTTTCCGTGGGGGCCGTGGCGGCGACCGCGGCGGGCGCGGAGGTTTCCGTGGTGGTCGCGGGGGTGACCGCGGTGGCGGCCGCGGCGGTTTCCGTGGGGGCCGTGGCGGCGATCGCGGCGGGCGCGGCGGCTTCCGCGGGGGTCGCGGCGGCGACCGTGGCGGCTTCCGTGGCGGCCGCGGCCGTTACTAGAGTCGTTGTGCTGTGTGTTAGCTTCCGCTCAACACACAACACAGTGGCCTCTGCCATTCCCGGCACTTCTCTCCGCCTTTGTCGGTCTGTGAGACTCTCGCCGCTGTCTCGTGTTCCCTCTTAGCAGGCAGCACCAACGCAAGCACTGCCAAAAACAATTAACTTCTCCGAACTAATCATATTTATTAACTTTAATTTAAATAGGAAGGCGCGAACGCGAATATAAGCGTTTGCTCCCCTTCTTCTCGTCATTTTCTTCATTCCACCTCCACCCCTTACCTCCCTTCCCCAACTATTCCTTTCCCACTTGTTTGCGTTTCTTCGCTCCTTCCCTATCAGTCTCTTTCCTGTATGAAGCAGAAATGCACAGATACCTTGCAGACGCACTGAACGGAAAGAGAGAAACAATGATAGAACGGAACGGATTAGCCGCGACTAACACCACAACCGAATAACAGCGATCCCACTACCCCACACATGGATAGGCGCGTGATTCCTTCTTGTGCGAGGTAGCCGACAAATAAATTCTTTTTTTTCCCCCTCTTTTCTATTCTTCTTTTACCGAGTTGTCACTCGAAACGACAGTCTTTTATATTTCTTTCTCTGGATTGTATTAGACGCTTTTCCGTTCTCTAATTTGCACTTTTAGCTCCGCACAGCCACACACAGCTACACACAGCTACACAGTCACTCTCTCCACGACGCGCGCGTTAGGAATGCAGCCAAGAACAAATTAGGAACGAAAGAGGAACGGAAAATATGTGTGACAGACTCGACAAGAATAACGAAAAATTTGGGATACCGGTCAAACTATGAGAAAAACGGCCACACTTTCAGTGATGGGAATTCTTCTTGTTTCTCCTCCACGAACGTGTCATAATTCAATGAATGCCTGGAAAATGAAATACAGAATTACACACCCTCTTGGCAAAAAAAAAAGAAAAAAAAATATGTTATAACGAAATGAAACAATGTGTTTCAGCTTGAAGTGCCGGAAAAGAACGCTCTTATAACGAGAAATACTTCTCAAAGGCGCGGATAACAGCTTCACATGAACGTGTATTCGCATGTTCTGGCTGGCCAAGAACAACTTTTTGTTCAACTTCTTTGTGTGAAGCATGTGTGCGCTACTTGATATGGGACTCTGTTAAAATAAGCGAATTGGCTATCGACTGAAAGTTTTTTTTTTTTCCAGCGCCCTGCCACCTGTGAGTTGCGTTGCTCGTTTTTCCTATGTGTATGTGTGCTGCTATGCCAGTATCATACATATATATATTTGTTGTTCTTTGCCTACATAATATCTCTCTCGCACCCACCCACCCCCACGCGACGCCTCTCTCCTTGTCACCAGCTGTTTACTAATACTCAGCTTTCTTTTCTCTTTTCTTTTTTAAAGCAATCAAACACTCTCCCATTTTACATTCCCTCGTATCGTACTCACACCCAAGTTTACCGCTTCCAAGTGCTCGTCGAAAACTTCTAAAATCATTATCATGGAGCTCTACGGTTTCGAAGTGACACCTAACAAGGAGCACAAGCTGGCTCTGCCCGAGGGCTTCGCGTACCACCTGTCGATTGTGTGCCTCCCGCACAACAGCAACGGCCGCGCGACGCTCTACGCGACGGTGGACGGCAAGACCGTCGCCCTCGGCACCGTCGACGCGCAGCGCAACATCCTGCAGTTCACCACCGACCTCATCTTCAACTTTGAGCAGAAGGTGACGCTGGTGGTGAAGGGCAGCGCCGCGGTGCACTGCTCCGGCTACCGCCAGAAGATGGACCTCGACGATGACATCAATCCCTTCGGCCTCGGCGGCTCTGACGACGACTCGGAGGACGCCGGCGACGCGGCCCCCCGCCTCCCCATCGAGGACGCGGAGAGCAGCGGCAACGACGACGGCGCGATGCCCTCCGACATGGACGAAGAGGACGACGAGGAGGACGACGAGGAAGAGGACGACTCGGACAGCGGCGCCGAGGGGCAGGCGCTCCCGAGCGGCGAGGACGGCTCCGCCGGCGACAGCGACCTCGAGCTCGA
This sequence comes from Kentomonas sorsogonicus, assembly GCA_030347455.1. Classification (NCBI taxonomy): domain Eukaryota; phylum Euglenozoa; class Kinetoplastea; order Trypanosomatida; family Trypanosomatidae; genus Kentomonas; species Kentomonas sorsogonicus. Next base: position 68,194 of record JAQOSZ010000252.1, on the reverse strand, counting down.
CGAGGAGGACAGCGGCGACTCTGACGGCGACGAGGAGGTGAGCGGCGCCGACGACTCCGACGACGACGACGAGGACCCGACGCAGGCCCCCGCGCCCGCCTTGAGCGGCGACTCCGACGACGAGGAGGACGAGGAGGACGACGAGGAGATGAGCGACGCGGACCTCGACGGCGTCGACATGGACGAGGACGAGGAGGACAGCGAGGAGGACGAGGACGACGAAATGCCCCCGGAGCCGCCCGCCAAGAAATTCCGCTCCGAGGGCCGCCCCAGCGGACAGAGCTCCCCCTCTCGTCCGTCCCAGCAGCACAGCCCGCAGCGTCAGAGCCCCAAGGGCCGCGGCAGCCAGGGCAGCCCCAAGGGCCGCCGCAGCTTCTAAGTTACCATGAGTTGCTTTTTTCTCCTTTTTCTTTTAAATTTCGTTCCTGTAGCAAACGTTTGAGGTCATTTCTTTCTTTTGATTTGCTTTTCATGATTAATTTTTGTATGCTCTCTTTTGCCTTTTGTCTACCCTTTCGTCTCCTCGAGTTTTCTATGTTCTTCCAAGTCTCCGTCGCCGTGTCGTGGCAGTGATACTCACATAAAACAATATTGACTACTACAAGAAGAATAGTTTGGAAGCGATGGAGCGATATATAGAAAGAGAGAGAAACAGAAAGAGAGAAAAAAAGACGGAGACAGCTAATACTGCAAGAAGGACTGGCGACATAAATGACAATGTCGTCAACGCGTTGACAATGAACTTTAAACTGGAGTTCCTCATAACAACACTCCACAATTAAAGTCTTTAAAAAAAAAAAACGATCGCACTAACGGCTTTTTGATTTTTGTGATGAAGTGAGTAAAAATGTTCTTAGTGGGCGAGGCCAAAACTTTTTCACCCCTTTTTTTTGTTAATGTTGTGGGCTTCAATTCCTGACATTTTCTACTTTTCTTTCCGTTTCTCCGTAATTCATTTTCCTTTCTGATTCGTGTAACCGATAACAATAATGACAAGTATAAATCTATTCAACAAAAATTTCAAATTGAAGATGACCGTTCTTCTCCCTCCTCCTCATCGGGTATTCTTTTTTTTTTCCTCCTGTTTGGTTCTATGTTATCGACTAAAAAGGAATATTACGCCGCCTATTGACAGCGTCTTCCTTTAGTGTACGCTGGTAATTCCAACTTTGCCGACATGATTGGCTAAAAACATGCATTCACATATGTTATCCTCTCTCCATTTTTGGCACTCTGATCCTTTCACACGCCGTCACGCCATTGAAATGCAGGAAAGGTTTCCACAAGTATATATACATAGTGAGGGAGAGTGCCGAACAGTGTTGCGCTTGTTACTTTTCTTTTTAAAACCCTCCTTTCCCCCTCCAGCTTCCACTTCCCCTCGCAGACGCATCTTCGAAGTCATTACTCCATAAATTAAAAAAAAAATCTAAAATATAATTGAGAAAATCCAGCCAAACCTCCCGGAAAGTTGACTTGATGGAGCTTGCGAATCCTAACCCCGTCGTCGCGGCGGACATGCAGGCGCCCGGCCGCTCCGAGTACGCGGCGGCGGCGGAGGACGACGACGCGGTAGAGGACCCCATTGACCAGTGGGAGGTGTTCGAGATGATTCGGCGCATCCAGGACCCCGAGCACCCGTACTCGCTCGAGCAGCTGCGCGTCGTGGAGCCCTCGCTGATAACGGTCGACTGGCCGCGCCGCCGGGTGCACGTCTTCTTCACCCCAACCGTGCCGCACTGCAGCCTGACAACGCTCATCGGCCTCAGCATCCGACTGCAGCTGGAGCAGTCGCTGCCACAGTACACCAAGGTCGACATCGACGTCACCCCCGGCTCGCACGAGCAGGAGGAGCAGGTCAACAAGCAGCTGAACGACAAGGAGCGCGTGGCGGCGGCGCTGGAAAACCGCAGTCTGCTGAATGTAGTGGAGAACTGCATCCACGCCTTTGATGATTTCGGGAACTAACACTCTGGTGATAATGATTCGATCTTCTGCTACACTTGTCTCTCTCTCTCTCTGTTTAAACCTATTCACCCATGTCTTTCAGCCTGCGTTAGGTGCGCCGTGATTCGCGATTATTAATGACATTCTTCGTATTACGTTGGATCTGAGCACATAAATGCGTATGCACGTATTGCACCAGTTCGTACTCTGCGTGTTGATTATTATATTTTATTTTCGTTGTTGTTATTATGTGTTGTGTCGATTCTTATGACTCATCACGCCTCCTGCGACACCGTCCACGCAACTACTGCCAGTCATTATTACTCTCACAATTTAATTTTGTGTGACGGTAGCGAGACAAAAAAAAAGGTAAAAGAGGGAGGCAGAGAGATAGGACAATAAAAAATAAAAAGAGAATTATAGACACTACATATAACAAAAACAACAAAAAGGAAAAAAAAAACCACGACGGTTATAGATTCAATCATTAGCATAGATATTTCAGAAATTTTGTCTTTTTTTTTTTCACTGGCAGTCTCCTCCCTCAGTACGCGTGCGCACTAGCTGACACACACAGACACACTCACGCGCACACTCACACACCGTCACATCGTCAGACTGTGCCAGTATGCCCCCGAAACGCACATGCTTCACTTTCAGCGCGGTCATGGGAAAACGGCCACGCGCTGACTCTTTCTCAGAGGAAAAGCGTGATGAGATTGTTGTGGATGATGCGACGGACAACGAGGACAGCTCAAGTGTGCCTCGAGCCCCTACCGCGCTCCTGTCCCCCACTCGACAGTCCCGGCCCCCACGTACTGTTCTCACGTGGAATGCTGCAAGGAGAGCATCTACAGGACAGTCCCCTGCGGAACCTCCGTCTTCGCTCACCAACGCACCCGCCACTACCCCTCCGAGGCTCGTTAGCACTATGACCTCCACCACGACCACCGGCACCGCGGGTGACACTTCCGCTGTGCTTCACATCGCCCCAGACGACGCAGCAGTGACCACCCAGTCTAGTGAACAACCAATCCCAACGTTTCAGACTGCTGCGAGCATGATGATAGGTAAGCCTTCAACAATAGCTGTACCGATGGGACAAGGAGCGCCGACACCGCCCGTCCCACAAGAAGAAACAGTGGCAACCCCATCTCCAGCAGTAGTCCAAACAACGGCGCCAGCGCCGCAACCAGCGCCACGGGCACCGAAGCTTGCGCCGATGTTCGCCAACATGCCACGCTTCCGCACCGTCTTCAGCGATCAGTCCTCGGAGACATCAGCGACGGTGCCCTCATCTCCACAGCGCTCCTCGGGCTCCCGCACGTTTGATGCGCCGAGCGTGAAGCGCGCGGACGACGACGATTTCCCCCGCGCCCGCCCTAAGAAATCAGCGGAGGAGCTCAATCTGAACGCGGAGCAGTACGACGCGTACTGCAAGGTGGTCCACGAGCACCGCTCCGTCTTCATTACCGGCGGCGCGGGAACCGGCAAGACGCATCTCCTGAAGGCCATCATAGGCTCCCTGACCCCGCAGACGACTTTCGTGACGGCCTCCACCGGCATTGCGGCGCTCAACATTGGCGGCACCACCGTCCACAGCTTTGCCGGCTGCGGCCTGGTGAAGCCCGACCGCACCTTCAAGGATATTCTCGCCGGGGTGAAGCGCTCCAAGACGAGCGTCATGACGTGGCGCCGCTGCACGGTGCTCATCATTGACGAGATCTCGATGGTGGACGCGTACCTGCTGGACGCACTTGACTATGTCGGCCGGCGCGTGCGCAACAACCACGTGGAGCCGTTTGGGGGCATCCAAATTGTCTTCTCGGGCGATTTCCTGCAGTTGCCGCCCGTGATCAAGCGCGACGAGTACAGGGACGGGGCCCCGCTCTTCTGCTTCGAGTGCGAAACGTGGATGAAGATCGACCCCGTCATCTGTGCGCTGTCGGTGCCGTACCGCCAAAACAACCGACGCTTCTACGAACTCCTCAGTGACATGCGCATGGGGCAGATCACCACGCGCAACGCGCAGTATCTTCTGAGCCTCAACACCCCCCTCACCCTCCGTCATACGGAGCAGCACCCGATCACTGTGCGCCGCGTCGCTCCTCCCCCTCCGCCGCCACCGTCCGCTTCGGCGGATGGCAATACCAACAAATTCAGTGGTCCTGGACGCCTTCTGCGTGGCGAGATCGCTGGTGCCGCCCCGCCCTCGGCACTGCACCACGACGCCACAATGGAAGTGGCGCGCAAGTGGGGAATAACATCCACCACCCCGCCGCCAGAAACCACCCCGCCGACCGCGGATGCAACGAACGACGATGGGTCTCCCCCCACTGCGGCTGTCGCAAACGGAAAAGAGACCAGCGCAAAAGAGGCGGAGGCCGAGGCGACAGCGGAGGAGCCGGAGGCAGAGAAAGTGGTGGCGTACACCACATTCGACGGCTATAGCATTCTGCGCTCCCGCGTCGCCCAGGTGGAGGCGGAGAATGTACATTACTACAACGAACTGTCAACTCCCCAGTACTTTTACAAGCTGTACACGGACATCGGCTCTGCGGACAAGGGAAAGAGTTTGCCGACGGAGATACACCTGAGACTGTACTGTCGGGTTATGCTCACCCGAAACTTCGGCTCCGCCGACACCGATCTCGCCAACGGGAGCGTTGGTACGGTGGTGGACTTTGTCGAGATCCGTACCGCCTACGCGCTCAAAAACACCAATCTCAAATTCACCGATCTGCGCCGTGTGTGCGTGGGCGTTCCTGACAACCTGGATCGCGTGCACATGATGCTGCCGGTGGTGCAGTTCGAAATTCGCCGTCCAAACGGCACGAAGACTATCCGGGAGGTGCTGGTGGAGCCGCAGGAGTGGACGCAGCAGCGCGGCACCGAGGTGACCCGCCGCGAGGTGCAGATCCCGCTCATCCTCGCCTACGCCCTCACCATCCACAAGTCCCAGGGCATGTCGCTGCCCAACGCCGATATTGACTTTGGAAGCATCTTCGAAGCGGGGCAGGCGTACGTGGCGCTGTCACGGTGCACTTCGCTGGAGGGCACTCGCATCCACAACTTTCACCCAGGCGTCGTGACAACCAATAACGTGGCGCTGTCCTACTACAAGGCGGTCGAGCTGCGGCAGCAGCGCGAGGCGTGGCTCGCGGCAAACCAGGTTACACAGATCGGCATCGCCCCGAAACCGCGCGAGCGGTCCTTCTCCAACGCCACGACCCAGCTGGAGGACCTGCGTGCGCACCTGTGCCTGCTGCTGGATCTGTCGCAGGACGTGAAGGTGACGGTGGTGAAGCGCGCCATCTCGGCCTTGGACGCCCCCACCAGCCGCCTCGTCATGGACGTGACGGCCTTCTACGATCTGGCCACCTCGGACGCGTACGCGCAGCTGCTGCAGTGCATGGAACGCCACATGATCCGCGTGCCGAGCGTCGTGCGGGAGACCATCGACGGCGCCTCGCAGCTGCTGGCGTCGCAGGGAGACGGCGAGCCTGTCGACGACGAGGCCGGCTGCGACGCGGCTGGTGAGCGCTTTCCCGCGGCCGCTCTCTCCGACGCTGAGACGAGTCGGCGCATCTACGACCTTCTGCGCATGTCGGAGTCCCTGTTCGGGTGCGAGTACCAGAAGCCGGATGAGGCGATGCCGCTGCCGCCACCGTCACCAGAGTGGAAGCACTTTGCACCGATTCTGCCGCTGCTAGAGGTGGCCAGCGACGGGGCGGGGGGCCCCAGCAGCAGCCAACAGCACTCCATCATCAAGGAGGTGGACTTCCTACTCAACCGCGATCCGCGCGAGGCGGCGCAGCACCGTCCCATTCTGGAGTACGCGCTGTACCTCCATCACAGCACCCCGCCGGGCGTCAAGAGCGATGTTGCCGTGTGCACCGACAGCTCGAGCCTCGCTGCCTCCGCACTCGCCTTCGGGCTGCAGGTTGTTTTCATCGACTCGCGTTTGTACAAGGCAGATAGCTGAATGATGCGCTGACTTCACTGTTCCCCCTCCCCTAATCTTCCTGCCCGCCGTTTGTTTCATCTCTTTTTCGACCTTTGTTTTTACAATGTTTACTGCTTATAACTCAATGTCACTATTGTTATCAACTTCCGCGTTTGTCGACGCGGATAGCGCCAAAGTTCCGCGATGCAGCAAAGGACGAAATGAGCATTTATGGCCCCAGGAACAAAAAAAAAATAATAAGTCATTACTTTCATTCTTCTTTGTTGTTGTCTCCTCTTTTTCTGAATTTTTTTGAAGAGATATTCCCCCTCTCTCTCTCCGCTCCCCACTTCATATTATTATCTCTTCCAATATTGTAATGTGCTTTTTTGTTTTAATGTGAGCACGGCAACTTTTTGCTTTCCTGCGCGTCATTGCTATCCGGACGTACACTTCTTCATCTGTTTTATTTTGCTGCAGCTGTATTTAGCCTCGGACTCTGTCTGTCTGTGTGTGTGTGTGTGTGTGTGTGTGTGTGTGTGTGTGTGTGTGTGTTAGTTTGTTTGTTAGTTATCGTGCTGGCCAGCACGGCGGTTGCGCCGTAGTGCATCTACACAACTCTCTCCCTTCTCTTGCGATTTTTCAAGGAACATTGTGTGCTGCCCCAAACGCACGCACACAGGCAGACCTACTCATTCACACTGCGGAAAGCAGACGCGTGCAAAAGACGCCCGGCGCTCTCTAGTCTTGGTGCTAGAGCTCCCTGCGCGGTACGATGGACTTTCTGTCGGTGATGCACCAGCGCACGGTGGAGCAGGCCAGCCAATACAAGAGTGTCGGCTCCTCCTTCACTGTACGCGTTGCTGTCATCTTGCTCTTTTTGGTATTTCAGTATCATACGGCGCCCGCCATGTGGGCGAGCTACTCGCTCGAGCGAGTGATTCTCTTCTGCTCGTTAGACGCCCTCGTCTACGGCGTAATGGTCCACACGCTGAATTTTTTAAGCAAGTACTGTCCCTCGACGCCGCTGCTTCCTGCTCCACATTTCACCGCTCCTGGTGCGTTGCGTGCACCGTCGGGGGGTGTATCGGCTGCGGTTTCCTCTTCCTCTAGTCTGGCATCACAAGGATTGCCGTCACGCCGCCACGCCTTCCGCATGGTATTACTGCCACCCTCTACTCCGCTGGGAACGACGGCTGGCGCTCTCGCCTGTTTCACGGCTTTCTGGTTGGGGCGGTGCTCCATTTCCTTGCCGGGGTATCGTTTCGAACCCCACCGTTGCTTTTCCTCGTGGCAATCGCGACTTACGTTGCGGTGTTCGGTACCTATTCGTTCGTGCTGTACAAGATGATGCCGACCATAACGTCCATTTAAAAGATTACTAATGCCATCGAGGCACACTGGTTTCTTTGTGGTCACCCTACCCCGCCCCTCCCGCTTTTTTCTTCCCGTTTACCCCACTCCCCTTCTGTTCGTGTCGTCTTCTGATGCGACAGTCTACTCTGCTACTTACCCTAATTTTTAATAATAATTTTCGTCTCTCTCTATTCTCACTTGTTGTTTCAACGATCGAATTCCCTCTCCGGTCCCGAGAATCCTGCACATGTGTCTATTTCCGCCTCACTATGCTTTTTTTTTCCTCAATTTGTAACCGCACAAAGCCACTAACGACAATCCCGTACGTGAAGCTGATACGTACAGCGTGCCTTTTCCAGCCATACTGAGGTTGCTTTTTTTTTTCTCTCTCTTTTACGTGAAACTTAGCTCTGCTTTTGCTTTGCTCTTGATTATTCTTAACCTCCCCCCTCCCCCTGATGACACGTATTCGTTTATATTACATCACATCTGATAGAGAGTAACAATAGGCAACAGGTATTAGAAACTACCTTCTTCGCCAGTTTCATCCAGCAATTCACAAAGATACGCTCACACCGTCATACACATATATATAAGTTAAGAAGAGTAAGATATTATTTAGAGATTCATCACGCAGTGACAGTTATTCGAGATAGATTCGTGTTTTGTAGTGGTTTCTTCCTTCTCCCTCCTTCGCCCTCCCCCCTCCCACCCCTCTCGCTATCTCCCCACAGCAATGAAGGCAAATCGGACGAAAGAGATGGACGATCTCTACACGTATAGGCGTCCGTCCTCAACGCCGCAGAAGCGAGACGCCCTTCCCAAGGCGCGCCAGCGGCAGCTCTTCAACACCAGCGCTCCGCCGTCGTCGTCGTCCACGTCGGCGGCTGCAGCCCCAGTGGCGGGCAATCGCACACCGCGAACAGCCAGCGGCACGCGGCAGACGAGGGAGAAGACAACCACAGCGGCGGCGGCACCGTCATCGGGTCGCCGCGCGTCTCCCTCGTCACCTACCGCCACCACAAAAAACGCCCTCACGACAAAAAGGAGCCCAAGTGTCACGCGAAGCAAAAAGACTTCACTAACTCCGCTGAAGCCGTCCCCGCCGCCGTCCGCTCTGAGCAGCTCTGCTCACACCTCGACGACCGCGGCCGGGGGCAGCGACTGGGCAGGCGCGTGCTCCCTTGAGCGCTCCCTCATGTACATGCGGATCGCCACCAGCGAAAGCCTCGCTCCGCCGGTGCAGTTCGTGCTGGGCCAGGTGGAGGCGGCTCTCGCGAAACAGGCACGGCAGCAGCGCGCCGCCCAGCCCCGCACACAGCGTCCGGCCTCCAGAAGCGGTGCCGGCGCCGGCGCAGCCAACCCGTCGCCCCCGGCACCGGCGACGCGCGCGCTGAAATTGTGCAGTGCCTTGTGCGGGCGAGTGCCGCCGCCGGACCTGCCGCCGCCCTCGAGGTCCTCGGACCCTTCTACGAAAGCGGCTGCGGCAAGGAGTTACCCGAGCACTGCCTCGTATCCGCCGCTCTGGCGGAGGCGCTGCTTCTGGCGCCAGGCGAGGTGAGCACCGAGCGGCCGGCAGTCAGTGGCACCGACAGCACCGCTGCGCACGCCCTTGCGCTGGAGGCGCTGGAGGCGGCTGTGGAGCAGGGGCACATGGCGGCGATGCTGCGGCTGGGTCTATGCCTGCGCGACGGCAGCGCGGGGCTCTCCGTCAACCTACCCGCGGCGCTTACGTGGGTGGAGCAGGCGGCGGAGTTTGGCTACGCGCCGGCAATGAACGAACTGGGTGAGATGTACGAGCAGGGCGTCGCGCGCGGCGACTGCGTACTAGACGAGGACTGGGGCGCCGCCCTTCACTGGTACCAGGCGGCCGCCGAGCGCGGTCTGCCTGCAGCGCAGCTGAACTGCGGCAAGCTGATGCTTCTGGCTGCGGACGAGGCCAACAACAGCGGAGCCGTCGACGCTGCCAAGGTTGCCTCCATGAAGAAGACTGCTCGTGATTGGCTAGAGGCAGCGGCCAACTCGAAAGTCCGTGAGGCCACGGAGCTTCTGAAGAGAATACGCTAGAAAGCACTAACAGGTTGTCAACTGGGACTCCGATTGCATGTACTCAGAGTCAACCCCTCCCCCCCCCCTTTCTTTCTCTATGTCACTGTTTGCCTGTTACACTTTCTTTATCCATTTATTTTTCTTGCGCTCGATGTAGTGTATATCAACAATGTGGTTATTGTTCATTTTTTGTTTGTTTGTTTGTTAACCTGGCTCTTGCAGCCCAACTCTTTTGCTGAAAGTGATGCCCTTGCCTTCCTGCTTTGCCTTCTCTTACCCCCCGCCCCTCGTTGTATATTTCTCGTCCTTCCCCTGGCTCCCCTTCCACCTTTTATTCTGGCCACATCATTCAATGCAAGCGCGAGAAAACAAAAAGCATACATGCCCCGCTTCCTATTCTCCTCTTCTTGAACTACTTTTCACCCTATGAAACGGTTTGTCGCAGTTAACGTTTGTTGTCTGACGGCACCGCACCGTCCCACGTGTCGTGTCGCTCTTTGTTGTACAGTAATTCTCAGTATCTCCCATGAGTTCACCACGATTCTAGCCAAGAACCTTTACCCTCTTCGCACCTTCACGTCCCTCCGTCTTTTTGTTTTCCCTGCACCCAAACAACATACATTCCACTCCTTCAATAATTCAATAAGCAAGAATATCAGTACGTTTTCGTCTACTTCAGTGTTGTAAAGTGCTTCGTAAAGCCCCCCCCCTCCCCTCTTCTTCCACAACTCTCTTAAAATACACACTGGCGCATAACGCGGGTGATTTCCACATTATTAGCGCGACTCGTTCTCGGTTTTTCCATCACCACGTCGTTTTCTTTTTAAATCTAATAATCACCATAAAACAATTCCTATATATTTCTAAACTAAAGTAAAGAAAGGAAAAAAAATCATACCAAATAAGAAATAACAAAAAGAAATCACTCACGCGCAGACACGCAGAACAAAAAAAAAGAAAAAGAAAAAAGAAGGAGAATAAAACAACACAACGCCAGAGACTCCTACGGAAGCCATGTCTGCCATCATCAAGAATTCTATGATCAAGGAGATCGCCTTGCTGCGGCGGCGCCACTGGAGCACGTGGGTGACGATCTGGCCATTCTTCATTCTGTACGCCGTCTCCCTCGTCCTGTACGCTAACCCGGAGCTGGTGTGGGATCGTGTCACGTACCTGGTGCACCAGACCTACATCGACTTTTTCCATGCCATCTGCTTTCCGCTTGTGTTCTTTTTCCACGCCTTCTTGTCACTCTTCACTATTTGGTCTGTGAAGTTCCGCTCCATCATTCTGTTCTCTCGCGTCCCGCTGGAGAAGCTCACCGAGGGAACCCACGTCTACGTGATGACGCACGAGCACAAGGGCGAACCGGAGATTGTCCCGCTGCAGCAAGAGTCGGAGGACGGCAACCCTGCCTGCTTCGTCTTTCAGCAGCGTAAGTGGAAGTTCGACAGCGAGGAGGGGCAGTTCGTCAAGCCGCGCTTCCCCAAAAAGCTGCCCTTCTCCGAGTACATCCACACCCCCGGCCTCAACACAGAGGAGTCGCGCGCTCGGCAGCTGGACACCTTCGGGGCGAACCGCATGGAAGTGGTGATTCCCGAGTTCACCGACCTCTTCGTCGACCACGCCCTTGCGCCTTTCTTTGTGTTCCAGATGTTCTGCGTTCTCCTCTGGTGCCTTGACGAGTACTGGTACTACTCGCTCTTCACGGGCGTCATGATGGTCGGGATGGAGGCGACGACCGTCTTCCAGCGACTGCGCAACATGAAGACCCTGCGTGACATGGCCGAGATCCCGGTCCGTCCCATCACCGTCATCCGTGAGGGCCGCGAGCTGGAGATCCGCACGGACGAGCTCCTGCCAATGGACATCATGGTCGTCCCGAACAACGCTGCGTGCCCCGTTGACGCGGTGCTGATCAAAGGTACGGCGGTCGTCAACGAGGCGTCGCTCACCGGCGAGTCGACCCCGCAGCTCAAGGAGGCACCCGACGACAGCACCGAGCCCCTCAGCGTCAAGAAGCACGCGCGCCACATGCTCTTCTCCGGCACCCAGATCATGCTGAGCAGCGGCCCCAGCGGAGAGAACCGCGCCGAGAAGAAGCCGGCCCTCGCAGTTGTGATCAAGACAGGCTTTGAAACGAAGCAGGGAAAGCTGCTGCGCACCATTCTGCACAGCCAGGGTCGCGTCAGCGAAAACAGCAACGAGGCCTTCGGCTTCATCGGTGTCCTCGTCGTTTTCGCGCTCGCCGCCAGTGGCCACCTCCTCAAGGTCGGTCTCGCGGACCCCAACCGCAGCCGCTGGAAGCTGTTCTTGTCGTGCGTGCAGATCATCACGTCGGTGGTGCCGCCGGAGCTTCCGATGGAGCTGTCGCTCGCCGTCAACACGTCGCTGCTCGCGCTGACGCGTCTGCAGGTCTTCTGCACCGAGCCCTTCCGAATCCCCTTCGCTGGCATGGTTGACACGTGCTGCTTCGACAAGACTGGCACGTTGACCACCGACGAGATGCTCTTCGGCGGCGTCGATCTCGCCGACGGCAAAGGCATGCTGAGCAAGCTGTCCGTGCTGCCGCGCGACTCGGTGCGCGTCCTCGCCGCGTGCCACTCCCTCGTCTTCCTGGACGAGTACACGACGGCGGGCGACGAGATGGAGAAAGCCGCCACACAGGCACTCGGCTATCGCATGAGCGAGAACGACGACATCGTCTACGACCCCAAGCCGCCCAAAGACACGGACGCGACGGGCAAGGACAAGACCACCCCTCCGCCTGCCCTGCGCGACCCCATCAAGAGTTTCAAGATCATCATGCGCTACCCATTCATCGCGTCGCTGCGCCGCATGTCCTGCATTGTGTCGTGCGACGAAGGCAAGTTTGTCGTGACCAAGGGCTCACCCGAGTCGGTGGTGGCGCTCTGCAACAACGTTCCGAGCAAGACGCTCGACATTGCTGAGAAGACGGCCGCCAAGGGCTACCGCGTCATCGCCCTCGCGTACCGTCGCCTGACCGATGAGGAGAACGGCACTCGGCAAACGATCACCGCGCTGCGCCGCGACGACGTCGAGACAAACCTGCAGTTCGCCGGTCTCGCCATTTACGTGTGCCCCCTCAAGCGGGACGCGCGGCAGACCATCGAGAACCTCAGCGGCGGCAGCCACCGCTGCGTCATCATCACAGGCGACAGCGTGCAGACAGCCATCTCCGTGGGCCGCGACGTCGCCATGCTGCGGTGCAAGAAACAGCTCGTGGCGGCACCGGCGGTCGCTGACGGCAGCTCTGACGAGGTGGTGTGGGTGGACTCCGTCACCGGCGAGACGGTGAACAAGCCGCGGGAGGCTATCATTGCCGGGACGTTTGTGCGCTCACGCAAGCACACGTCGCCGCGCGACGACGAGTGGGACCTGTGCGTGAACGCCGAGACTCTGACGCCTGCCGCGATGAACCGCGTCATCGCGGAGTACAACGAGCAGGTCACCATCTGGGCCCGCTGCGCGCCGACGCAGAAGGAGGACATCGTCACGGACCTCAAGCGCAAGCAGCACATGGTCATGATGACCGGCGACGGCACCAACGACGTGGGTGCCCTCAAGCAGGCCCACGCCGGCATCGCGGTGCTGAACTCGGCGTCCGTGACTCCCAAGGAGGGTCCCGAGGCGGAGATTGTGGGCCCCCAGCACCACAACGAGCCGGACGTGCCGGCAGAGCTGCTCGTTCCGCCTGGCTTTAAGTTCACCGAGATTCCCCCGCAACCGGACCCCAACGCCGGCTTCGGTGCGCTGATGAAGTGGAAGATGGCGGAGGCGCGGCGGCGTGGCGAGGTGATCCAGATCACCAAGTGGAACAAGCAGCTGGAGGCGAACAAGGCGGCGCGCAAGGCCGCGATGCCTCCGATGCCCAAGAGCGACGACCTCATGATGGAGTCGCTCTTCAACGCCGACGACGACGGCATGGGTGGCCCGCCGATGATCAAGCTGGGCGACGCCTCCATCGCGGCGCCCTTCACGTGCCGCTCCAAGGCGCTGTCGTCGGTGGTGGACATTGTGCGGCTCGGCCGCACGACGCTGGTCACGACGCACATGATGTACAAGATCCTCGCGCTCAACTGCCTGACCTCCGCGTACTCCATGTCGGTGCTGCGCAGCGACGGTGTGCAGATGGGCGAGAAGCAGATGATTCTCGCCGGCATCATTCTATCGGTGTGCTTCATGTGCATGACGCGCAGCAAGCCGCTCGACCACCTCTGCCCGCAGCGCCCCATCACGCGCATCTTCCACCCCTACATGGTGTGCACCATCTTTCTGCAGTTTGCGCTGCACCTCTACTGCATGATCAAAACCGCCAGCATGGTGCGCAGCGTCGATCTTGAGACGGTCGTCGCGATGAAGAACGCAGGCGAGGAGGAGAAGTTCAAGCCGACGCTGCTCAACTCGACCATGTTCCTCATGACCACCCTCATGTCTGGCGTCACCTTCGCCGTCAACTACCGCGGTGAGCCTTTTATGCAGAGCATCCGTCGAAACCGCCCCATGTTCATCGCGCTCATCATTCTTGGCTTTCTTGTCTTTTACTTTGCGTCGGAGGCGAACCCCGAGGTGAACGAACTCTTCGAGATCGTCGCCTTCCCGTCGGACCAGTTCCGTGGTCAGTTTCTGCAGCTGCTCGGTCTCGACATCCTCGGCTGCTTCGTCATTGAGCAAGTTAGTCTGCTTCTTTTCACCGACATGTAAGGGGCACGAACTATCCAGAAGCTATAATCTCAACAATCAACGCTCTAGGAGCTCTGCCAGCCTTTGCAGTGGATTATCGTGATTGTTTGTTCTTCGACACCCTGCCCCCCTTTTTTTTTCTTATGACCTTCCTTCTGCGCGGAAACACCTACTACAAGCAAGCTATCGTCTTCACTCCTCTCTTGTCGACCCGCCTCCACGACACTACTCCCTCTATTATTATTATTAACGTCACTCTTTCTGTGCTACTGTCTTCCTTCATTACGTAACATGCTGTATTTCAGTGGTCGCTTTTTCGTTGCTAAACCTCTTTTCGATGACGTGATGCCCTCATCCATCCACCCTGAACCCCGCGTGGCGCACTTCACTGTCCGGATGATAATTTAAACAGTGAGAGTCTCAGTGCTTTATTCTTGCTTGTTGTCTGTGGTTGCAGTTTTTTTCCATCAATACTGAAAAAAAAATATTTATACTCATGTCTCATGTTTTTCCCACAACGAATGACAATTGTCAAGTGTACGTTCTCCTCCTTCTTTTCCTGTCTCATTCCTTTTTCCTCGACTGACGCCGCAGATAACACTATTTTTTGTTTTTCTCCTTACCAATCCTGGACCGAAGCACCCTTCGAGAGTACCTCCCCCCTTCCCCCTTCCCCCTCCCCCACACGCAGTGCTATCGCGTCAAACACACCTATACGTTGCTTTATTAGTTTTAGAATATGCAGGACGACGCCGTGCGGAGCGTATCTGCCACTGACTCGGCTGCCAAGGATGCTGCAAGTGAGCCTGAACAGCAGAGTGCGCAGGACTACCTGGAGACAACGGTGATGGGCGTGCTGGCCCAGGGTCTGGAGGATGTCTGTCGCGTGCGGCCCGCCAACCCTGTAGACTACCTCGCTCTGTACCTGCTGCGCCGCTCGCAGAGTGGAAAGCCTGTTGAGGTCCCGTACGCGGAGGCGATTCCGGTCGTGTCCGAGCGCCGCAACAACACCGACAGCATGTAAACAAAGTAATGATGAGTATTGTCGTGATGTACTCATAGCAGCTCATAGTCTATGCCTATAATCAGTATTGTTCTTGTCTTGAAAGTCACGCTGCTGCTGCGAATTCTTGTTTCTTTCGTTTCCAAGATGTGCAATAAAATGTTTAAAAAAAAAAAGGAAGAACGAGAGAAGTACTCAAACAAACCACAAGGAGACCTTGAGGGGCTGAAAGGCAACGTGAAATGCCAGTTACTTGCTGAATACTAGGAATGCTCTACAGGAAGACATTGCAGCTCGACTCGCCGATGTAGTAGAGTCGTGTGTACTGCAAAGGACTTGCCCAATTGTATGTTCCCATATGATCTTTTTCTCTCGCTTCCACTCCTTTGCGTAATATGCTTCTGAGCTCTCTACGTTCCCTGCTCCCTACCAAGTCCCTCTTTTGGTCCCCTCTCTTCATCTCAACAACACATACGCCCCCCTCCATACTTCGCACACAAGAAGGGTGAGGGTGACGCCTCGACATCGACATCGACATCGACATCAGCACCTACAGAGAGCACAATCCGGTGTCAAACAAACAAACAAAAAAAAATAAAAAATGAAGCGGGTTGTGGCACTGCTCTGCGGAAGACGCACCTCTTCTTCGTTTGGCGACTTTCTCTCTCATAATGGAACAGTGTCACGAACAAGCGCGAGCCATTTCAGAGGTGAATCGAACACCGTTGTCTTGCGCAGCTCCTCCAGCAGTATCTTTGAGAACTTGACGGCGGAGGAGGCGCTGCTGCGGGGTCTCTACCTGAAGCAGGATTCTGACTTTCTTTTGATGCAGTACGTCAACAAGCCGTGTGTCGTTGTTGGACGCAACCAGAACATATTCCAAGAGGTGTCGCTACGACAGGCCGCACTGGACGGTGTCCGAGTTGCACGCCGCTCCTCTGGTGGCGGCGCTGTGTACCACGACGAGGAGAATCTGTGTCTGTCCTTCTTTACTCACCGCTCGAATTATGCCCCAGAGAAAACAATCGAGGTCCTGCGCGCGGCGCTGTGCCAGCTGTACGGCCTCGACAGCGGCAGGCTCACCACAACGAGCCGCAACGATCTGTTCTTGGACGGGCTGAAGATCACGGGCTCTGCGATGCGCATCCAGCGCGACATCGCGCTGCACCACTGCACGCTTCTGGTGGGTTCCTGCCGCGCCGCACTGGGGCGCTATCTCGGCGCGGAGGGACAGTATGTGTCGTTCCGTACGTCCTCGGTGGGATCGGTGCGATCACCCGTCACGACGCTGCGGCAGCATATCCTCGAGAAGAGACAGGGAAGTAACCAGCCGATCACCGCTGCTTTTCAGGAAGGCTTCACCGTTCCCTTCGTGGCCGACTACATCGCGTCCTTCTTCCACCAGAATGCGTCAACTATGCTTCCGAGCGTTGCACAGGACGCCGCCAACGTTGGCCACCGAGAAGTTGATATGACAAGTACTGCTGGCGCTCCTAGCGTGCTGGAGCTGATGCCCTTCGATGACGCGTATATGTTTCAGTACGCCGAGGGGCGTCACAGACAAGGCGATGAGTGCGCCACGTTTGGAGAAGAAATACAGCGGCTCAGCTCTACTGCTTTCCTCTTCTCCATGCCCGCGTTCACCACCACTGTCGCAGTTCCACTAGACCGTATCGCTGCAGACCTTGCCAACGAGAATGCTTCTCTTTCCTTCACGAGTGTTCGAGCGTGTTTAGCCTCGCTGCTTTCGGGTGCAGTGGATCGCGACGGCGTCACCGCTGAGGCGAGCTCTCTGACCATACTGTGGACAGGATCTAGATGTGAGCCGTGTGCAGCTGCACATCACTACTGTTGTCGAGAAGCGCGCGGTCGTTAGTGTCCCCTCTGTGTGTCTTTGCTACAGCGACACCAGTGGCGCGGAGGAGGGGCTGAACGTCACATGGCTCTCAAATTTTCTGTCTGCTATCTTCTTTCAACAACCGTGTGATGTGTCGCCGCAGGAGTTGAGGGCGGAAATACGGCAGTGTTTGACGGGCTTGCGTCTGGAGACTGCAGCGCTTCTGGAGGAGCACTGCGCACCCCTCTTCGCGGACGGCGATGACCCTGACGCCCTCCTTGATGATTTCTTGGAGAACTTGGCTCTCGCCATCGTCCGCTGCTGGCGTGAGCTGAACGTCTTCGATGTGGATTTCTCGTCGCTTCTGCAAAGTCACAGATAGCGTCGGAGATCACGCTGCACCTTTTCCCCACCTCTCTTTTTGCGTTATTTGTGTTATCTCTTTTTTTTTTTCTCTTTCTAATCTCTTTCCCGTTTAACATGTTCTGCTAAGATTTCACTCCATATTTTGCTTTCTACGGCCACCTCCATAGCCGAGCGGATAACTATGAAAAGTGAGTATGCCTACAGTAATGTGTTCTTCACGACTCCAATGGCATCTCACTCCATTCGTTTTTCTGAAGTTGCTGTCTTGTTGCTGTTCAAAGAAGCGCCAGGAACACTAAAACCACGTGATCACTTTCGGTTTCTACGACTAAACATTACCCTGCTCTCCATCGCATCCCGCTAACCCCCCCCCCACACACACACACATACGTACGCATGAACATCAACTATACACCTGTATTGGTATAAATGTAGCAGCAAACATAGCTTAGAGCAAGTAAATCAAAGGGGAAAAAAGTAAGTGATTTACACGGTTCCGTTTCACATTCACGTCACATTCTCATTACAGGACTACGACCAAGCACCACCATTACCTTTCGTGATGCGGAGATTCACGACTGCCCCGGTTACAGCCGGTTTTGCTCATTCCGTGGGCAGTGCCTGCGCACATGTCATTCCCTGCAAACGCGTCCACCGGCAGTCACACCACCACTACCACTACCACCACCCCGTCCCCTCCCCACGCGACTGTATCTGGTGGTTTTCGCGTGCCCGTTTCGTGTGCGCTTCGCCACATACACCCCACCGTCTACAATACCGCACCGGCAAAAGGATCGGCTCTGTATCAGTGCGGCGAGTGCGGGAAGAACTTTCGCTTGCTCAATGCACTCAATCACCACATCATGACAAAGCACGCCGGAAAAGCCACGGCGCTGCTGAACAAGGACGGTAAGCTGGAGGAGGTAGCCTCAGCCTCAACAGCAAACACGGCAGGTGGCACTGGTGCTTCTGCTGCGTCGTCTACACCCGCTGCTGTCCCCGGCGCGACCCAGGCACCCTTTCCTGGTCTGTTCGCAGCCCCCTTTGGTGCTCCTGCCGCAGCGGGTGCAGCCGCCACACCTCTGCCAAATGTGAGCGCCCCTCCGACACCACCGCCCGTGGATCAACAGAGCGATGGAGCCGCCTCGTCATCAGCGGAGGACGCTGATAAGCGCCTCTTCGTTTGTACGGTGTGCCACAAGACGTTCCGTCTTGAGGCAGCGCTGCAGCACCACTATCAGGCCAAGCACAACATGGACATGCCCCAGCAGAGCGCCTCCGCCGCCGCCGCCGCGGCGTCGTCCTCCTCCTCCAACGTCATGGGTGGTAGCGCGACCTCACAGCAGCAGCATAACGTCATGGGCGATGCGAGCGGCGGCGCGGCGGCGACTACTGCCGTCGGAGCCCACAGCGCCGGCGGCTTCTCTGTGGGACGCGTTGACGCGACACAGGCACCGCAGACGGCGGCGCAGTTTGTCCAGCAGCAGGAGGGTGCGTTGCCGCAGGCGCCAGACTACCACCTCGATGTGGCACCCAACGCCCCAGAAGAGGGCGACGTCGCCGCACACTGGCGTTGCGTCAATAGCTGTGTGTTGCTGGGCACTGTCAGCGACGTGCGTGAGGGCTACGTGTTTGAGGACCACGTGTTGCAGTTTACCCTCTCGACGCACTTTGACGGCCCCTCGCCTGGCGACCCCAGACCGCGACTTCCACACCGTTCGTGTGTATGACGAGCGCTTCTGGCGTGATATTCGTGACCGTCTCCGCGACGGCGCGCAGTGGTGCGTCACCGGGCGGCTGCGCATGGTACCCCAGTACGACACCAGCTTGAAAAAGTACTATCACTTTCCTGTGGTGCAGGTGTTTCCTGGTACTGGCACGGTATGCGAAATGTAGTGGCAGTAGACAATAAGCTCTCTGTCCCTGCCTACGCTAGAACGAGGACTGCCTACTTTGCTTTCTTAACCCTGATTTTTTTTTTTATATTCAATTGGCGTGCCCTTCTTCACAATCTGTTCATATCACCGAGTCATTTTAATCGACTACATTGTCATGCTGTTTGGCCCCAGATTTCCTTTTCTTATCCCCGTTTCCCTCGTTGTTTACTACGTGTTTCTGAATGGACAGTTTTGAAACTACTATGAAGACCATGTAGTGATTACAATTCACGCAACGCTGTGATCATCCACACACTGATCGATGCCTTATCTGGTACACAATTTGCGGCGCCACCTTCCTCTTCTTCTTGTTTCTCTATCTCTCTATCTCTATCCTTATCTCAACCGATTTTTTTTTCCAAAAGCTGTAGCACTTTGTGCAGCTTCTTTTTCATTTTGTGTTAGAATCTAGATTCAATTCCTTTTTTAACCTTCCTGATTGTCTTCACTTCCCCCCCCCCCCCCCTTCCCCTTCCCCTCACGTACTACAGAGGGTGCTAGCCGTCTTCAACTTTTTTTTCCTAGTTTTGCGTACCTCAGCGACGAGGCGCGAGATCATCCGCAGAGAAGGGTTGAGGAACGGAAAAAAAAAAGCAACTGACTTCTGTAGACTGAAGGAGAGACCACTTTATAGCAGCAGCTCTGCCACCCACTTCCTTTCGTGATTTAATCTCTTGTTTAACTAGACTTCACAACTATTCTTATATACAATTTAGACCTCTCTTCCCCCCCCCCCCCTCCTGCCTTCTTTCGAAATCACTAATGACATTTGTGCAAAAGCGCGAGTCGTCTGTTAGAGCGTGCTGCTCTATCGGCGACGAGGTGTGGGCCGCCAAACAGGACGGCGGCGTCTCGGTGTTCGACGCCGTCAGTGGTGAATGGCTGGGTGATGCGAACCTCAGCATTTCCGGCGGCACCCCTAACCCACAGGTGCTGAGGCTCTGCGCCGTCTTCGACCAGGTCTGGGCGAGCACCCTCGACGGGGACCTTGTGTGCATCAGCGCGTCTTCCCGCTCCTCCGTGTCGACTGTGTCTTTCCCGGGCGAGGTGAAGAAGGCGCGGCTTGTGGCTCTGCAGTTCAATGGGCACGTCGTCGCGGCGGCGTGCGAGGACGGCAACGTGTACCTCATTCACCCACTGCAGCGGCGCGTGCGCATGACGCTGTCCGTCGCGGAGCCGTGCTCGGCCATGTGCCAGTATTACAGCTTCATCGTTGTGGGCGACAGCAGCGGCCGACTCACCGTCTGGGACGCCCTCGCCGGCGTCCTTGTGGTCAGCCACGACCGCAGCCGCAGCGCCCCTACCGTTCTACTACACGAGCCGACCACTGGGAAGCTGTGGGTGGCGCGCGAGAACGGCAACGTCGACATTTACGAGCTGGACGCGGATCGTCTCAACCTCGTCAAGAGACTTTCTGCGTTCGGCAAGGTTACAGGGCTGGACACTGTGTCAGGCCTCGTCATGGCCTCCACGTACGAGAAGAGGGTCCTCTGCGTCGATGCCGCGACGTTTGCGGTGTCGGAGCTCACGAGTGGCGCCCGGGCAGGCTCGCGACTAGGTTCGCGGCGCTCCGTGAACGTCGAGGCGGTGCACACTGCCTTTATTCATGGCCTCGTCAAGGTGCGCCACAGCGAGTGCGCGCGGCTGTGGTCCTTCGCAAACGACTCCAGCGTGCTGGTGTGGGACGTGTGCGGCGCCGGGGTCCCCGTGCATCCGCCTCCGCTGCTGCACCCCACCCAACAAGCCCGCCTCGTGTCGCAGGCGCAGCTGGACGGCGCGGCTGGGGCTGCCGTCGAGGGTGCAGCCGCCGCGTCGGAAGAGCTGGTGCAGGCTTTTCGCCAGGACGACCTCCGCGCCCTGCGGGAGGAGGCGCAGGAGCTGCGGCTGAAGCTGCTCAAGACAGAGAAGTCGTTGCACGTCAAGGACGACGAGGTCACGACCCTCAACAAGCGCATCGCGGAACTCAATGAGGAGAACGCGAAACTAAGCAAGAGCGTCACGGAGGCTAATGCAAAGGTGACGGCAACGGAAACGGAGCGCTCGTCGCTGCAGACGGAGCTGAGCAACACCAAGGAGGAGCTGTCTAAGGCTCGCACAGAGACGGCCGCCAAGGTCACAGAGAAGACCACTGCGGAACAGGAGCTCTCGAAGCAAAAGAACGAGAATGGACAGCTGGAGCAGCGGCTGCGCGAGGCGGAGGGAAAGGCGGCCGATCTGCGCGCCGAGAACTCGCGTCTCTGCAACTCGCTAGGTGGCATCGCCTCTGGGCAGAGCGCCGAGGCTCACATTCAGAGCAAGATTGTGGAGAGCTCCGCGAAACTCAACGACGAGCTGCAGCAGATCCGCCGCATGAATCTTTTGCTGAGCTCCGTCGTCGCGTCGATGGAGTACACGATCCGCCGCAAGGAGGAGGAGGAGAAGGACATGACAGCGCTGCTCAATGCGTTCCGTCGCAAGGTGGCCGGCCACGTCGCTGACCCGTTTCTCTCGGCGCTACTGCTCGCCTCCATGGTGCGCAACCCCGCACGCTTCGACCTCGAGTGCGACGAGTTCACCAAGCAGCAGCTCATGAACCACAGCAGCCCGTTCATTCAGTTCATGCAGTCCTTCCGCATGAGTGATCCGCAGTCGTACGAGAAGCTCATCGCGTACCTGCGCCAACTGGGAGCCGCCGGCGGCGACGGGCTCTCCCCCGAGGATCATGACCTTCTGGAGAAGTTCCTCGGACTCGCCTCCAATAACGGCGCCGTGCCGGACGACGTGATGCTCGCCTTTAAGCGGAGCATTCCCAACTTTTTCGACAGCAACACCGTCAACGCATCGGGCACGGCGGGCACCGCGGGTGGCAACGGCGCCAACGCGGGCACCGGCGATGGCACCAAGCCGGAGGCGACCACCACCACCACCGTCACGACCACCACCACGACAACAACCGGCGCTGCTGGCGGTGCTGGCAAGAGCGGGAACGGCGGCAGCCTGGACGGCTCCGGCGACATGGCCTCCTACGTCCGCTTCCTGAACGGCGACAAGCCCGTCGAGGCGGTCGCCTCCTCCGCGCTGCGCGAGATCCAGACGCAGCGGGCCATGGACGAGAGCTTCATGCGGGAGCACAAGACACTCTTTGAGTTTATCCTCAAGACGCGACGGACGCTGGTGGAGTGCCTCGTGCTGCTGCAGAAGCGCACCGACAGCGCGCGCCAGGTTGTGGACGCCCTCATCACGAGCTCGCTGAAGATCGACGCCGCCAAAGATGCCGCCAGCCGTGAGAAACTCAACAACATGTTTATCGGCATCATGAAGGAGCTGTCGGAACTGACCACGACGATTGTGACCAAGTTCTTGACAGATACAGAGAAGCAGCGTCTGGGCATCTAGTGCTTGTGTTGTTTGCCTTCTTGCCTTTTGCGTTTGCCGCGATCGTTGTTCCTTCCCCCCCCCCCCCTCCCCCGCTCCAGCCCCCATTCTCTGTGCTCTGTCTAAGTTTTGTTTCGTCTGTATCCACACATATGTACACACGCATCTACTTTATATATTCACTCATCACTTTTAGATTCTTGTACCCTCTATTTTTGCTCCCCTTTTCTTTTTTTCTTCTTGTCATTGGAACTTGTTGAAGACCTGTCCTCTCTCTTTCCTGTTTTCATGCTCGTATCTTGCTCCTCCATTCACAGGCAAAAAAAAAAAACAAGAGAAGACATACTCTGAGAAACTTCGCTAAACTTCCATGCAGAAGTTGTGCATCATATCATATATTTGAAATGGAATTAGCGAAAACGAACACATGGAGTGAGACCAGCGGTTGGTTGTTTCACTGTGCTGCAAGTTTGGGCAGCGAGAAGACCGCACTAGCGAAGTAATGTCATCGCCTTTATGACTATGTGCCGTTTTGAAAGTACTCTCTTTACGAGACTGTCATGTCGCGGATGGCGCTACACAAGGTCGGCAAGCAGAATGGGTGTGTTATCTCTCTTATGGGTATTGCGACCAGAACAGGCTATGACAAATCATGTGCATTTGTTTTTTCTGCTTGTTTGATTCGTCATAGAAGTAGATACTCCTTTCGGTCTTCTGACCAAGCTTACTACTTATTACTTAATACGTCCTACTTCCTACTTCCTTCTTCTTTCTTCTTATTTGTTCTTTGTTTGTTTGTTTGTTTGTTTGTTTAACCTTCCAGCACACTTGTTCGTCCCGCTTGTCAAGCATAACAAGTAAAACTGTGTACAACAACACTAATTCCTACTACAGTCGAATAATAATAAAAAGAAGCTGGAGAAGGGCATCTTGTAATAATGTCTGCCACCGATAATGAACCGCGGCAGCCGTACGAGCTGCTCATCGACGGCGTGCTCTACGATTGCCGCAACTTCAAGCATCCAGGGGGCAGCGTGCTCAAGTACTATCTCGGCACCGGCGACGCCACGATTGCGTACCAGGAGTTTCACATTAAGCTGCCGCGCGCCAACAAGTACCTCAAATCACTGCCGTCGCGTCCGGCGCCGGTGGACACCACCGTCGATCCGACGGAGCAGAAGCGCTTGCAGAAACTGACGACCGATTTCAAGGAACTGCACGAGCAGCTCAAGGCGGAGGGTCTTTACGACGCCAGTCCGCTGCACATCGCGTACCGCTTTGCCGAGCTCATCGGCATGTACGCGCTCGGGCTGTGGATGCTCTTCAACGTGCCGATGCTGTGGCCGATCGCGTTGGTCGTGCTGGGCGTCGCCGAGGGGCGCTGCGGCTGGTGGGAGCACGAGGCGGGCCACTACAGCGTCACTGGCAACCGCGTCGTCGACATCAAGATTCAGGAGATTGTCTACGGCCTCGGGTGCGGCATGAGCGCCGCCTGGTGGCGTGTGCAGCACAACAAGCACCACGCCTCGCCACAGAAGCAGGGCCACGACGTCGATCTGGAGACGCTGCCGCTGGTGGCCTTCAACAAGGTCATTGCGCGCAAAGGTCGCAAGAACCCCATCATCCGCCGCTGGATCTCATTGCAGATGTACCTCTTCGCCCCCGTCACGTGCTCGCTGGTCGCGCTCTTCTGGCAGCTGTACCTGCACCCGCGCCACATCATCCGCACCAAGCGCTGGACCGAGGCTGTCTCGATTCTCTGCCGCTGGATTACGGTGGGACTTGTCTGCCACGCGCTGCAGGTGAGCTTCCTGCGCGGCCTTGGCGGCGTGCTGCTGTCACAGGCCTTCGGCGCCGCCTACATTTTTGTCAGTTTCGCGCTTAATCACACGCACTTGCCGGTGCTGCCCAAGAACGAGCACGCGCACTGGGTCGAGTACGGCTGCATCTATACAATGGATGTCGCCTCCAACCCGTTCGTCAACTGGTTCATGGGCTACCTCAACTTCCAGGTTGAGCACCATTTATTCCCCTCTATGCCACAGTTCCGTTTCGTCGAGGTCGCGCCGCGCGTCAAGGCGATGCTCGAGAAGAACGGACTCGTGTACGACTCGCGCCCCTACTTTGACATCCTCTACACTACCTTTGAGAACCTTGGCAAGGTCGGTGCCTACATGTACGCGAGGGAGGAGTAACGAAGGAGGCTGTCACGCATGATATGTCATCAACAACTTATCCCCAGTGCGACAAACAACTCTTTTCTTTTCCTGCCATGTGGTGCTCACAGTCAGCTGCAGCATTTTGACCGGCCTCGTTCCATCAAAACATAAATCAATATATATATATATATTAATAGTTGAATTAGCGAACTATGCAGTACGAATAGTGTATATCGGTCGAGGATTTTTCCCATTACTCGCTCCTTCTAAAACGACTTATTGTGATAACTGCATCTATATGCTTACGTTGACGCAGACCGCAGTGGAGCTTCTCTTTAGCATTTTCAACGGAGTAGGACGTCTTGACGATTGCCTGCTACCGCACCACAACACCGAACCTCCAGTAGTTACATCTCTTATTCTCTTCACACACACATATATATATAATGCTCTAATTTTTTTCCCGGCACGACCATTCGAATAGGATCTAATTACTCTCAATGGGCAACTGTTTTTTTCTTATCTGTTTCTTTATTTGTCGCCTAATGATCTAACCTTAAAAACACGTGATTTTATTCGAAATCTCTCTTTTATCCCCCCCCCCCCACATACACACTTCCAACTCCTTCTTCTTTCGTCTACTGTGCAAGCATACACTTACACTTCGTTGCCGGCGGCTTTTTTTTTTTTTTTTTTGTAACCGGAGCTCAGAAACTGCACTCTCTCTCTCTCTCCATCGCCTCAGGTCGAGCAAACCTCTCTCGTGTGACTCAAGCACTATGTCTCTGTCGTGGCAACAGTCTCCTATTCACACACACACATACTGAAAAGACGCCAGTGTTCAACGCATGCGCCATGATGTGACTGTGTTTCACTTCCTTCATCATTGTGTCGAAGTCGCTATGAAGCTGTTGAGCGAAGTATTATTTTTCTATTCTACCATTATGCTGTTTTTTTCCTCTATCATTATGCAAAATCGAAATTTCCTGTTACTTTTTTTTTTCGAATGCAGTATCAAAGTATCATACATTATTCTTTTTTTTCCCCTGTAGCCTCACAACGTGAGAAAATATGTTCCCTGCTGGAGGCGCGGGGTGGTTTGTTGACGGCGACGTCGATCTGACCTCGACAAACCTCCGCCTTTCGCGCGAGCGCGCACTGAATGCGGTGATCGCACAACGCCAGCTTGGGGTACCTGAGACGATTGAGGATAGTCCGCTAATGCACTCGAGTCAGTGCGTCGGCGAAGATGACACGGCGGTCATGTCAATTGTCGGTAACGCTACCTTGTTTTCAAGGTTGTTGGCTGATATTCGAGACCCCAGCGAGGAAGGTCCGAAGCGCTTGGAGCAGATGTTGGCCTCCGCCAGCCCTTACTTTTGCTATCGGTACACGCTGCCGATTTCTGAATCTACGCGGAGACTGGGGGAGTCGACGGCCCAGAAGACCTTCCGACGCGCCTCATTTACGGCTCCTCCGATTTGTCGCAAGCGGACGCGGACTGCGGTGGACAATACCGACGAAGGGGCCCGGACGCGGACGCGCGTGGAGAAGGACCGTAGCGCGTCTGCCAGCGGCGGCCTCGTGGCGCAGTCGATGAAGGCGTGGGAGTCGCATCTCACTGCTGAGCTGCAACGTGAGGGTGCTTCGACGCAGTCTTTCCGTCAGGGGAGGGCAAAGGACAACTTCCTGGAGAAGCAACGTTTTCAAGAAGACGCCGAGTGGCGCGAGTACCAGCGCGAGTTGCAGCTGTCCCAACGAAGCCAGACTCTCCAGGCCACGCGCGCTATTCGACGCGGAGAGAGCAAGCCGTAGGGGATAAACCCTTCATTTCACTGCTATTTTCAACATTACGTTATTTCCCCCCCCCCCACCCAACACAAAAGCACACACCCTCTCTGACATCGAATAATAATTATTGCTGACAGATAGACACCCCCCCCCTCACTGTTATTCGGATTTTATCCACTACTGTTCACTCTCACACACATTTTGAATCTCTGTGCGTACGCTCCTTCTTCTAGCATCTCTGTGTTGTTTGTTCCCTTGGCCATCTCTCAATGAATACATGCGTCTCTTCTGTCGAGTAACAGCAATTTCCGTTCTTCCTCTACTTTCCCAAAAAGCTTGTGTGTTAGAGCAGTGATATATATTTTCCCCCCAACAACATTTTCTTAGTTTCTTCTGTCACCATTTGCTGTTTTTATCTCCCAACCTCTCAAGTTTTCGTTGCCCTAACGTTTTGCAATGGGACACTCAGCAAAGGCAACACGCGGTGGCAACAAGAAGCGCGTCAACAAGCACCGACAGGACGCCAAGAGAGAGGCACAGGGCGGCAAAAGCCACGCCGTCTCCGCAAAAGAGGCCCTCGAAGTCAAGAAGCAGTTGCAGCAGCGTTCGCAGGCAATTGCCGGCCAGCTGCGTCTGCAGGGTAACAAACAGCAGCCGCAGACCATCGTGCGAATGGCGCCTAGGGCAACCACCCCTAAGCCGACACAAAGCCAGACCCAGCAGCAACAACAACAACAGTCCTCTGCACCGACAAGTGGTGCCGTCCCCCCTCAAAAGTGAACTACCTTCTTCGCATGCTTGGAGAAACGATTAGCGCACTTGCACTCTCTGGCTAAATCGCTTCGAGTCCAGACAACATGACCGTGCTATCTCGTCGGCACCACACTCTTCCTGTTGTGTGTCTTACGAACTTGTGCTTTCTTTCTTTGCTTTTCGATTAAAGTACCAACCAAATGATATATCTATGTATACTTTTTTTTGTAATGAAGTAAACGAACACCAATGCCCTTGTTTTGACCATCAGGTTGTGCGCTGTCCATCTCCTTCCTATTCTTCATTCTGACGAAAAGTTTTGTATTGTGATAAAGAATCCGCCAACGAAGACAGTAGTGTTAATCCTTCTCTCTCTCTCTCTCTCTCTCTCTCTCTCCTCGCCCCACCCTTGTCAAACTTCTTCAAAACCTAGATAACGCTGCCGACACTCGTACTTCAAGCATTCCAAGCTCTCCGTAATCTAGCCACCTAACTTCTCAACCCTCTTCGCACTCCCGTTCAACCATGATGCGCCGTGTCCTGTCCCAGCCCGTGGCTCGCCGCGCGGCCTCCGCCAGCACCGCCCTCGTCGCCTCCCGCCAGGCGTCGACTGTGGCCATCTCCGTGCAGGGCCTGCACTACGTCGGCACCGGCCTCGCCGCCATCGCCCTCGCCGGCGTCGGCATGGGTATCGGCACCATCTTCGGCAACCTCCTCGTCGCCTGCGCCCGCCAGCCGAACCTCACCAAGATGCTCTTCAACTACGCCATTCTGGGCTTCGCCCTGACCGAGGCTATCGGCCTGTTCGCCCTGATGCTCGCCTTCCTCATGCTCTTCTCTTAAAGTGCGTGTTGTTGCTCAGCGTTCCCTCTCTTTCTCTCCCCTCCCCCTTCTGTTTTTTTCTGCCTGCCTCTTCATGTTTTTCTCTTATTTTTTTTTTCGTCTTCTTCCCACCTCAATCCAGAATCTCTCGAGGTGCCAGCAGCAGCAACGCAGGACCTTGCCCATGATGATCCCCAGATGTGGGAATTTCCAGTATCTCACAGACGCAGTATTCCAGGAGAGGGAAAAGAAAAACAAGAAGAAAACTTGTAGAAGTAAGCCTTTTTTTTTCATATTTCGACCTCCACTCTTTTAATAAAGGAAGAAAGAAAAGTACATCGCCAATAAAATGAGACAAAATGAAAACACTCTTTTTAAAACAATTGAAATTTAAAAAATACATAATTGTTACTCTATGGATTATCGACACTTTTTTTTTTCTACCATCGGCAGACTCAGAACGGCATGACAGACTTATCAGCATATAAAATCAGATGCCGTAGCTCACAATACCGTTCTCTACATCCGAAGCGGTATTATATCAGAGGATCTTTTTTGCATCGTTTTAGTCGACTACTGTTCCACACAGCCAGCAGCACACAGACACACACACACACACACACACACACACACACGGAACGTCCTGATTTGTTCTTCATGCAGCGAGAAAACACTAGCTATTCCATTTTCGTAGGTATTGTTATCGTATGGACTTAATCAAACAAACAAATCTCAAGTATACAATTTAAATTTGTGAAGACTTTAAAATGTGTCGAAAAACGGCACTGAGACGGGGGAAAAAAATGAAGTAGTGCCTTGCTTCAAACAATAAGCGTCCAAAGTGTATCATGTCATTCCCAGGTTGCAGAGCCGTCGCCTCGCGATCGGCGGTGAATGTAACTGTTGTGACTTTTGCTGGGAAACTGAATTAATCTTTGAAGCTATCGCTATGTGTTCCAATGCACTGATGAACTTCCGCGTTCGTCTTGTGTTCGTCTTGTGTGTGTCTCTTGTCTATTGTTCTCATTGTTGTTGTTGTTGTTGCTATTGTTGTTATGTGTGTGCGTGATCCATCATATTTCTCCAATAAACTCTTTTTTTTTCTTATTTTTCTTATTTTTCCTTTACCAGTATCGAACTCTATTTTCCTACTTCTCTCACACCCCACATTTTGGTGGAGTCTGTGCCAGCAGCTCCTGTTGCTACAGCACATCGCTGAAACACTTTTCATTTTTATCTGTCTCCCTAGTTGCTGAAAGTACTGCACTTTAGGTCTTCTAGTTAACGCTTTTCAACACACCTACACCCACTCAGACACACGCGCACACACAATTACATTTCTCTTATAGCATCCATGTCTGTGAAGCAGTTTTCGGCCTTCTTTGGCATTAGTATCGCTACCGTCATGGGCGTGGTGGGTGGCACGCGGTGGCGCAATATCGAAGTTCGCCGGGCCGAACTCAACAATCAGTACCAGGATATTCTGGAGGAGACCCGTGCGATGAACGAAGATCTGTTGAAGCGCAAGGAGGCGCTTGCCGACAAGACAAGCAAGAACGACCGCATGCACGAGACGGTTGACATTCTCTGGCGCGACCGTCTGCAGCGCTACCATGACACCAACCTGGACCTGCATGCTTACATCCGGGCGCTACCGGAGGCACTCGGTATTTTGCACGGCCTCACGAACCACTACGACTACATGACCAAGACGATGCGTAGCTTCGTCGGATTCGATATCGCCTGCGGTAAAGTGCACAACCTGGCGGTGCTGATCGATCACGGACGCGCCGTTGGGATGGAGCGCGTGCGGGAGACCTTGAGCTCCCTGTACGCCTCGGAGCCGGTCGTCGTCGCGGTCTGCGATAGCCTAGCGCCAGTCGCCCACGTCAGCGCGCCACGCAGTGTCGGCGAGGCCGCCGAGACGTTCGCCTTCTGCATGGACGACCTCCACAAGGCAGTTACTGCCGCCACCGACGCGTTCCGCGAGTCCGACACCGCGGTGCTCAATCGCCAGCAGCAACAACAGCAACAACAACAACAACAGAGCGGCGGTGGTGGTGTTGTGATGGATGGTATCCGCCATGTGCTGCGCGCACTGCGAGTCGACCCTCTGTCACGGGAGCAGCGCGACCTCGAAAGTAAGCGCGCCCGTCTCGATGAACTCTTGGTGCATGAGCAGGCGCAGCTGCACACCGTCGCCGACGTCCACGCGGCCCTGAAGTTCACTACGGAGGTACAGGAACGACTACGACAACCCGACGGTTCCGACGAGTTTGCGCTGTACGTGCGCACGCTGCGGGAGGACCCGGAGGTGGTGCGCTGTCTGCAGCAGCTGGAGCTTTGGCGCAACGCCGCCACAGCGTTCCTGATAAACCAACAGGCGTATGACGTGTTGCACAGTTACCAGGTTTTGCTCTCCGAGACTCTCACTCACGTGAACAAGTCAAAGAAGTAGGTGATGAGTTGGAGGCACCAGCAGAGGTGGCGGCGGCTGGGATGATGAATCTCCCTCTACTGTCTGTCGCACTCTCTTAGTTAGGCTAACACGGTCATACAGCCTCACTCGTTTTGTTTCTTACACTTCTGATGGAACGTCTGTTTCACTGTTTCTTTTTGTAGAAGCCTTTCATTCAGCAGCAACAACAACGGTCAAACAGGAAATATATGAATGATACGAATGCTAACTGTCATAACCACTTTCAGACACGCGCACGTACTAATGCGCTCATGCGTTTGAACATGTATCTCGTCGTTGTAAACCTCACTTGGGCGAAACCGTTGACACATTGCTAGTGTCGTCCAATTTAGTTGAGCGGCTGGAAGGTGAAAAGAAACGAAAAGTCTATCCCAAACCAATCTGTTTCTCCTCTTGTGTGACATGTTTCTTATTGCTCTTCTTCTTCCTCTGCAACTATGATTCTGGAATACTCGTGATATTCTTGTTTCTCTTTATGTGTCATTCACTCCTCCTATCTCTTTTCTCACCATTTGCCGCGCAACACACATATTCATTACTTTCCACCCATCTTTTTGTTTTGCGGGGAAAAAAACAGGAAAACAAAAGTTAACTCTGACGGCGTCCAAGCTATCTGTTTTCTTTCTCTTTTTGAATTTGCTTTTTGCTACTTTTCTAGAGTTCCCTCTCTCTCTTTTTCGTCTTTGGGGTCTTTGCTGGAGTACACGTTTGTCTCTCACCATCCTCATTGGCTCCAAGTCCGTCCGTCCTCCGCCCCCCCCCCCCTGCATCTTCCTTCAATATCTACACAATGCCGGAGGCGTGCTTTCTGTGCCTGGACTCGACCGAGTACCTGCGCAATGGTGATCAATTTCCCAACCGTCTCATGGCCGAGCAGGAGGCAGCGAATCTTCTTGTGAACGCCAAGGCGCAGACGAATGCGGAAAACACCGTTGGCTTCTTGACCATGGGCGGTAACGCGTGCACCGTCTTCGAGTCGTTGACGATGGATGTGGATCGCGTGATGGCCGCGCTCACCAACATTCAAGTGAAGGGCACCGTGTGCCACTTCACTGCTGGTCTGCTCATCGCATCGCTTGCCCTAAGCCACCGCACAAACCCACGCGCTGAGAAACGCATCATCGTCTTCGTCGGCTCACCACTCCGCGAGACGGAGCGGGAGCTCGACGTGCTAGCCAAGAAGTTGCGCAAGGACGACGTCGCGGTGGACGTGGTCTCTTTCGGCGTTGACGACAACGTCTCGCCGCTCGAGTCGTTCGTGGAGAAGGTGAACAAGAACGACAACTCCCGTTTCCTGCATGTGCCGGCCGGGGAGAACCTCACCAACGTGCTCATTAGCAACCCCATATTGCTAGGAAACAATACCGACTTTGGCGAAGACGGCGCCGTCGCTGCAAATGCCTTTCCCTTCGGTGTTGACCCCAGCATGGACCCGGAACTGGCCATGGCGCTGCGCATGTCCATGGAGGAGGAGATGCAACGCCAACAAGCTGCAGCCGCAGCCGCAGCCGCTGCCACCGCCGCGAGCGGGGACGGTGCCGCTGAAACCGCGACGTCGGCCAACGCCCCTGCTCCGGTACCGCAGGCCGACGGCGTCGCTGGCAGCCAAACGGCGCCCTCTAGCACTGGGAACGCTGCCCCAACAGGCGCCACGGAGACGGAGGAGCCTGACTTTGTCAACATGTCCGAAGAGGAAATGCTGCGGTACGCCATTGCCATGTCACTGCAATCTGGTTCGGCGGGCGGCGGCGAAAACGAAGAGGCGGAGGGTCACGGCGAGCAGGAGGGCCAACAGGAAAAGAAGGATTAAAGCCGTGAACAGCACTACTTCTCATCTACTGCGATTCCTGCAATAACAAATACCTGGACAGCCTCAAAACTGGGAAAGTAAAAGCCGAAGGACACTTTACAGTCATCTCTTATTCCCCTTGGCATTTCTTCTGCTACAACCATTTTTAGTAGTGGTTGATGGTCTTGAAAGTTCTCCCACGTCGTTTACGTGCTTAAGAACCGTCCTATGTGGCTGTCCCGCTCCGCCTCTTATGCAGCTCTCATATCCTGAGCAGGATGAGTAGGTGCGGCCGAGGCGAATGCTGCCTGCCAGTGTCAAATCCTACCTCCTTTTTTTCTGGAGTCATCTTAGTTAACATCATTTTTTCTTTCCTTTCTTCTCCTCCCTCGTCAACCCTGATTTACACTATTCGTATCAACGCATTTTCAGACCCATTCATTAATTACTCCACTACTACTGCCGCATTTCAAAGACCAACTTGCACTAGAAGGACTTGCCTAGTCCTCTAACAACGCGAAATAGGTAAATGTGTGCTTCACTACGAGGAGTCTGCAGCACACGACACCTCTGCTCCCATTCTATCCATGAGTTTGTTTTCTTGCGCATTTCACGCTTCACCTGGCGAGTCGTGCAGGAAAGTTTGAGGGCGTCATTGGTTCTACAAAGCTGCTCCGTTCACCATGTTGCCAATCGTGCAAATCAAGCGTGTTTGCTGTGCGTTTTTGAGTGTGCTTTGCCTGTCCCCCCCCCCCCCAAAAAAAAATAATCGCTCTTTTTCACGTTACACTTTATTCCTACTATTTCTTTCATTATCGCCCCCTCCTCCTCCTTCCCTTTCGCCATTCTTTCGTTCCAGCAAATCTCTGTTAACCCCTTTAATTACCGATGGATGCTGTGCGTGTTGTCATCTGTGGGGTCGACTCCTTTGAGATTGAGGGAGCGCTCCAAGGGGGTGCCATCAAGCAACATCCTGCGTGGAACCGCATGTACACGTTTACGTGCATCGCTGCGATGAGCGTCGATAAGGTGGACCCTAGGTCTTTGCAATCCTGTCATGCCGTCGTTCTAGGAGGCGGGGCGCGTCCGGCGGAACGCGTGGAGCACTACTGCCAGCGACCTACATTTGCTCTAACGGATTGTCCAGAGGCTTCGCTGACCCAAGTGGAGGGCTCCCCATTTTTCTACGGTACGTGCTCCGTGGGTGAGTTGCGAGACAAGCTGTTGGCGACGTGTCTGAACCCACCGCACATCATCTACAGCAACCACGCCGACGACCTGAGCTCGTTGGGGGAATGCGCCTACTTGCGCGCGTTTTGGATAATTGACCGCAAGGGCGAGGGAGTGCTGGACAGCAGCGCCTTGGCTGCGTGGCAACAGAAGGTGATCTCACCCGACGCGACGGCGGCAGAGCAGCAGGAATGGCTTTCCAAAGTGGTTGGTACCAGCCCCGACGGCGAAGGCGTGCGCTACCGCCAGTTTAAGCAGTACCACCTACAGCTTCTGCGCGATGCACGTTACGAGGACGCCTGGGCGACGCTGCACGTTGTAGATACCAAGGTGACCGGTCTACCGTACTCTCTCGAGGACTTGCAGTGGCTGCGCAGTCAACAAGAGTACGACGCCGGCGAGCACGCCGGCGGACTCTCAAAAGTATGCGCAGCAAGTAATCTCTACCTGTCTAACACAGCTACCCTCTTCTTTTCCAACATCTTTCGTTTGAAGCGGTTTGACGTCAAGGAGGATATGTGGAGCTTCACCCCCGGCTGTCCATGGTCCGGTGTTGACGGACTCCCGACGGTGCACTTCACTCTGGATGAATTTTTGGGGGCGTGGAAGCACACTGCGTTGCAGAACCCGGAAGCGGTCTGCAAGTACGCACGCTACTGGGGCTTCCGCGGACAGACGACCTCCCTTTTTATCCGTCGCAACTCCCGCAGCGCCCGGGAAGCAGGAGAGCCTCTGCCCAACACCTTGCATGTGATTGTTGTTGGCGCACGCAAAGCCGGAAAGCGACGCTTACTGGAGGCGCTGACGTCTGCCAATCTAACATCTTCTGACCAGCCTGCTGCGCCGAGTGCTGAGAACGGCGACGCCACGTCACAGCAACCGCAACCGCAACCACAACCGTGGCAGCCGCAGCATCCGCACTCCTCCACACAGCGCCACACCCGCGACGGCGCTGATGGTGTTGATGCGCTGTTGGAGGACGCGTCACCGCGGTGGTTCACCAGGACCACGACCATCACCACGGATTCTACTGTGATGCCCAACGGCGGCGGCGGCTCCGGCACGATCACCGTTGTGTACACGATTCCGCCGTTGGAGCGTGTGGTAGACGTTCTCACAGACCCGTCCCAGAACGGCTGT
Source organism: Kentomonas sorsogonicus (assembly GCA_030347455.1). NCBI lineage: Eukaryota > Euglenozoa > Kinetoplastea > Trypanosomatida > Trypanosomatidae > Kentomonas > Kentomonas sorsogonicus. The sequence goes on along the minus strand of JAQOSZ010000252.1, from coordinate 33,532 downwards.
GTCGATGCGGTTATCATGGCTCACGACCCGACCAACGTCACAAAAAGCGCACGTTATCTCATCGACCTGTGTTCCGCGTTGGAGGAGTGTCGCAACAGCGCGCCAGACACGCAGTACGGTCTCTTCGCTCGTTTGCCCTTTTTACTTGTCAGCACTAAAGCGGATGTGCAACCGAGACAATCCCGTGCTGCGCGCCACAACACCGCGGTACTTGCCAACTACTGCAAAGAACGGCAGTTGCTGTGGCCACCTGTTCCCACCAGTGCCACGCAACCGCAAGGATTCGAGCTCAAAGCGTTGACTCGCTTCGTGTGCGCTGCGGTCACTGAACCGGAAATCGCCATCGCCACTCCGCCGTTGACTGCTGTGCGGCTCCTGCGGCGCGCTACTTTCGGCGCTATCGTTGTGTTGATGGCCATCCAAGGGATCCGCCTGGTTACACGCACATAGGCAGACGTTATTACACCTTCACCGGCAGTATTTTTCTCTTTCCCTTTTTTTTTCTGTTTGCTTGTTTGTTTTTTTGTTACCGTGGCTGCTGTTTATTCATTTGCTTTCTTTTTTACACGATCGTCCACGCAAGCAAAAACAGAAGCAGAATCAAACAATATTTTTTTTCTCTCTCTCTTCTGACCTGGATGCCTCAACTCTGTTATTGCTTCAGTTCTGGAAGGAACCCTTGTATTTCTCAAGTGTGGATGTGCACGGTTTCACGTGCTATGCTTAGTCCCCCCTCCCTCCCTCCTCACCCTATCTGCGTTCTTGTCAGTGCTCTTCCCGTTTCTCCTCCTTCTGTTTTGCTCACTTTACTTTTTTGCTTCTATTTTCGACTTTGCCTGTCCTCCACACTGCCTCCCTCTTCCTCTCCCCCACCCATACAAAAAAAAAAAAAAAAACCGACTTAGAATCAGCAATATTAGAAACACTTAGCATCCTTTTTTTTTCCTCTGCAAGAAGTCAACTCTTCGCAACATCTCGAGTAGCAGCCTCCCTCTCTCTCTCTCTCTCTCTCATACAACATGCCCCCCAAGTCCAAGGCTGCCCGTAAAGCTGTGGTGCCCGAGTCGGAGAGTGCGGTCGAGGAGCAGCACGCTCCTGTCGTGCCCTCTGTTCCGCCTACGGAGGTGTACGCGGCTCTGCAGGCCGTCGTGGCCGCTGACGCAAGCAAGCTTGCAGAGCACGTGGAGGAGGTGCGTCAACTCGTTGCTGCCATCAACTACCCGGAGACTTCGCTGCTGCTGCGCGTGAAGTTCCTCGAGTTTGTCGGCGCTCACGTCGCCGACTTGGGCGATGATGAGGCGGTACTGAAGGAATTCTTCCTGGCGGTTGTGAAGGTTGTCGCCGGGGACGACAACACCCCGGAGCTCCTGATTGCCGCGCTCCAGTGCTTCGCTGGCTTCGGGCCGGTCTCTGCGCGCACCCCCTCGCTCGAGTACATCCCCAGCGAAGGCTCTGATGTGGTGATGCAGGTGATCGCCGACAAGGACGCCTTCCCGGAGAACGTGCGTGCGGTGGCCAACAAGGTTCTAGACTCCCTGTCCGACACCGCGCTGCTGCCGGTTGTCAAGAAGCTCGTCCAGTGGGTCAGCACAAACCGGGAGCCCGACGACGAGGAGCAGATCGCCAAGGAGCGCCACCTCGCGCTGGCGCGCCTCACGCGCCTTGTCATGTCGCCGTCGCTTCGCGCCAAGTGGACGCCCGAGGTGCAGCAGGCCACCTTCACGCTTCTCAAAGTGCTCTTCCCCACCGTGGACGCACGAGAGTTCAACCAGATCATGCGCCTCGCCGCGCATCTGCCCTTTGTGCGCGATGAGCACGGCGCGCCGCTGGTCGAGGCGGTGCTCGCCGACGCCGACCTGACGCAGCCGCGCGGCCTCGAGATGCTCGCCGCCGCCGTGCGCCACCTGCCGGCAACCGCCGAGCACGACCTGCTTCCAGCGCTCGAGTCCGCTGGCGTGCTGTCACGCGACATTGACGCGGCAGACGACAGCGGCGTCGCCGCTTCGCGCATCATCCTCTTCGCCAGCCGCGGTGTCGCCAAGTCATCGGTCGAAAACGCCGCTGGAAAGCTGCTGTCGTTTGTTGCTACGCAGCTGGTCCGCCTTGCTTCCACGCCCGACGACGTTAATCTCACAACGCTGGAGGCTCTCCTCTTCAGCTTTGTGAAGCTGGCCAACGTTGCGCTGCCCGTTGAGGCGATCCAGAAGCTCAACGAGGAAACCTTTGCCGCCGCTATGGTGGCGCTGAACGCGGCGATGGAGCGCACAGAGAAACTCGTCAAGTTCGCGGTGCTCAAAGCTGTTGACGCGCACACAGCGGAGCCGCGACAGGCCGACATCCTCGCTGCGCTACGCAACATCGTTGTCATCAGTGGCGCGTTTGTGGAGCGACACCTGCCGCTGGGCGACATTCGTGAAAGCTGGATTGGGCAGAACAAGCTCCCGGCCAGTCCGAGCCGTCAGCAGCAGCAGCAGCAGCAGCGGGGCCAGACCCTTCCCACCACCAAGGGCGGGAAGCGCAGCCGTTCGGCGATGAGCAGTGGTAGCCGTAACGGTAATAATGGAAACAACAATAATAACAATAACAGCAAGAACAACCGGCACGGCAATCGTAATAACACCAAGAACCGGGACAACCGCAGCAGCAGTCGCGGACCCAGCGGCAACAATACCAAGCGTCGCCGTTTTAACTAGTGGCACAGATTCCAAAGCGGTGAAAGTAGTAACCAGTCGAAAAACAGAAAATAAAAAGTAGTCTTCTCCTTTTTCTTTCGTTTCGACACGCCGGATGCCCTGTCTCTACGGACTGAACAACACCAACAACAACAGCAAGACATACATGAGAGAAGTTCTTTTTTTTTCCCATCTTGGATCGATTCTGTACTTTTTCTCCTTCGTTTATTTATTTTTAAACCTTTCTGTACCCACTCTTCGCTTTCACTTGTACCTTACTTGTTCCCCCTCCATGAGCTGTCCTGTCCAGTGAAAGACGGCCTCTGCATTGGTCTTAAAGAGACACAGTCAAGAACGGAAAAGACGGTACGCTAGATTGACAAAGTGTTTTTTTTTTTTTTTCAAATTCTTATTCTTTGCTTCTTTTTCTGTTCCGACACTCTCAGTGAGCAGTTTGGCTGACTACTCTTATTGCCGCTTCTACCCGTAAGGATTTTGAAGGAGTGAATTTCAATAAATGCTTCGAGCGCGCGTGCTATTGGTAAGAGAAAAAAAAAAATCCAAACCAATCCCTATCGTGCTTTTCTTTTTGCTCTCCTGCCACACCACAACGACAGATACTGCCACGTGTTCACCACATTTTTCTGGGACTGCCCCTCTATCACTCTGTTCACCAGTGTTTATATTATGATTACGCCGTTTTAATCTCCGATACATCATTTCCCTATTAATAATATTCTTTTGTTTTTAATGTGACTGTGTGCGTGTGTGTCTGCAGGGAATGTGTTAGTTTGCGTAGACTATACATATGTATATGGCAACGTACAGGACCAGTGTCGGAGTCAGAGTCTAGCTTCAAATTTGATAATTGTCATTTGTTCCCCGACCTTCTTCCCGCGATTCGCGTCCTTTTGTCAAAAGAGAGTTACTCCATTGTATTCTGATCCATGTTGTACAGAGAAAAAGTGTGATTTCGCTTCTTTTTGTTCCCCATTTCTATTTCGGTGTGGGTGTGCGTGTGTTGGGGGGTGTCTTCTGTTATGACTCTCCTTTATCGACCTCACGATCAAGTTCTTCAACCATTTTCATTCTCATCCCTGATTGGATTTCTTGCCCTTTGTAAATTCACCACTTCTCTAGAATTTCTTTTTTTCTGTTTCTGTCTTGCACTGCTACCTTTGTTCTGTCCTTCAGCTCTTTCGTCAAGCACGCTAGAAAACGCAGAAGAAATCCCTTTTTCCCCCGCGTTTCTGTACTCTTTGCCTTGCTCCCACAACAGAGACAAACATTTAAAAACACTGATCCCCATGACTGTCTCTAACGTTGCGACCCTCGCCGGCGGTTGCTACTGGGGTGTGGAAGCGTTCTTTATGCGTAAGTTCAAGGACGCCATCACCTCCCACCAATCCGGCTTCATGGGCGGTGTCGACAAGGACGGCCTCACGTATGCAGAGGTCAAAAAAGGTGACACCGGTCACGCCGAGGTGTTCCACTTCACCTACGACCCTGCCAAGGTGACGTACGAGCAGCTGCTGGAGTACTTTTTCCGTATCCACAATTCGACGACACCTAACCAGCACGAGTACAACGTGGGCACCAACTACCGCAGCGTCATCTTCTACCACGACGACGAGCAGAAGGCCATCGCGGAGGACTACATCAAGAAGCTTGACGGCGCCGACAAGGAGCTGCATGAAAAGTACGCGGAGGCCTTCGGTGGCGCCAAATGCATCACGACGGTGGAGAAGGCTGGCAACTTTTATCCCGCGCACGAGGAGCACCAAGACTATCTGGAGAAGAATCCCAACGGCAGGTGCGCACACCGTATCTACTTCTGAGGAGTCATTCTCACGTCATCAGTTTCTTTCATTACTATTATTTTGTTGTGGTTGAAATCCGCATCTTAGCTTTTTTTTTCCCGTTTCCTTTTTTTTAATTCTCTCTCCTCTGCGTGCAATTTCTGCATGTGAGACACTCGGCCTAGTAGCGGAGTCACGCGTTTCGTGTCATTTTTATCCTCAGCATTATTCACTGTTTTAGTTTTTTTCTTCTTCTTCGTCTTCCTCTCTCGTTCTCTTTTGTTTGTTTGTTTTAAAATTTATTTGATCTTCTTTCATAGCTTTCTCACCGGTAAAAATGTTTGCCTTTTCGTAAAAATGTTTCCTCTTCAACCCACAGCACTCGCCTTCCTATGATTGGATTTGCCCCCCCCCCCCGCCTCCCCCCCCCTCTTTTTCGCTTCTTTTCTGTCTCCAACTACTTTACTATAAATGGGATAACATATACATATATGCGCAAAAAGGACCTTGAGTAATCATACCTGTGCGCATATGATGTTATAAAAAGTTTTTTTCTATTTTTTTCGAAATGTCATCGAAATATATGAGTTAGGGCGTACAGCGCCGTCACAGAAAACACCTTTTCTTATTCCCAAACGTCCTAGTGTGTCTTGTGCACACATTGCATACTGACTACGTAGTGTCAGTGCGCATGCAGAATAGCTTCTGAGGTCTGAGAGAGTGGCCGTGCGTGTGTGTGTGTGTGTGTACATACATGTTTGCGATGCATATCCATAGTTATTTTAATTATTATTATTATTATTATTATTATTATTACTGTGAGTCAATCAGTACTGGCCGTGGGGGTCTTCATGATACGCTTTGTGCCACTGTTTCCTCAAGTTGTTATTGTGTGACTCGCTATGCTGCTCTCCCATCCTCAACGTTTGCCTTCTCCTCTGCGTCGCAAACCCCGTCGAAAGCCATTTGCGACTGTCATTTTACACCTAGTATTCTTCACCACTGCTATAAGAGAACAAAAGAAAAAACACATCCACACACTCCCTGAAAGGCTTTTTCTTCTAAAAAATGCCTCCTTCAAATATCGCGACCCTCGCCGGCGGCTGCTACTGGGGTGTCAACGCGTTCTTTATGCGTAAGTTCAAGGACGCGATTGTTTCTCAGCAAGTCGGCTTCATGGGCGGTGTTGACAAGGAGGATACCACTTACGCTGATGTGAAGAAGGGCGACACCGGTCACGCCGAGGTGTTCCACTTCACCTACGACCCTGCCAAGGTGACGTACGAGCAGCTTCTGGAGTACTTTTTCCGCATCCACAACTCGACGACGCTGAACCGACAGGAGGGTGACATTGGCACCAACTACCGCAGCGCCATCTTCTACCACGACGACGAGCAGAAGGCCATCGCGGAGGACTACATCAAGAAGCTTGACGGCGCCGACAAGGATCTGCATGAGAAGTATGTCAAGGCTTTCGGCGGCGCTAAATGTGTCACCACTGTTGAGAAGGCTGCAAAGTTCTATCCGGCGCACGAAGAGCACCAAAACTACCTGGAGAAGAACCCCAACGGCTACTGCGCCCATCGCATCTACTTCTAACTGCCGCACTACTGTCCCCCCCCCCCCCCTTATCTGTTTCTCTTGCGTTCTGAGGTGCACACACACACAAAGTTAGCTGTTTCTCCGATGAACGTCATTTTTTATATATAATTTTACATTCATATATTTTCGTTTGTTTGTTTAACACACACTCCCTCTTTTTTGTTTTGATTTTTATGCCACTTTTATTCTTTATTCCTATGTGGAATCTTTTTTTCTAAGTTTTACCCAATGTTTCTACTGACACATCACGGCACTGTTCTTCGCATTCAATGGAGGATTGAATAATCATCTCCCATGCGTAGTGCTATTGACAGTACTTCTGTGACCACCAACGTAGACGACGGACAAACAGGGTTTTGGAAAAAAAAAACAAAATGAAAAGTAGCTTGATAGAACAACAAAGCCCTTCTACTAAAGCAACAGAGCATGCAGACTCTGTAAGCGCGTGAGTTGGGTGAACGAAGACGGATACTATTGAGTACAGTTCAGCGCACATCGACATGAAGCACGAGGCGTGTGAACGAATACCTGTACTGACACACACCCTCTCTATTCCTCCACTCCTTCCTTGGATGTACGTTGAATGGCGACAACGCGCGAAAGAAACATACGCAAAGAGAAAGCTGCGTTTACAGTAATAGAAGACCCACTGAATATAGGAGAAGTGTTCCCATCATAAAATATATATCTTTTCCCCCTTTCTTTCTCTCTTCCTCCCTTCCCCTCTCTCTCTCTTTCTCTTGCTTTCTTCTAAACCTCTTCCTACTTCCTACTATTTCCCTTACTGATCGTTACATCATAATATATAACTCATCTCATTGCTGCTCAGTCATTTTTATCGTAGTGGTTTATCGCTCTCGACTTTTATTGTCCGCTCTCTCTCAAGTTTTACTTTCCTTTTCTTTTCTGTCACTTCCACTTTTGCGCTTCTTGTTTAGCTCGTATCCCCTGTCAGCGCTGCGAATTTCATCATCTTTCTTGTTTTCAAAATTTACGCAGTACCCTCAACAACAAATAAAGAAACTGCTCAGGTTACTGTGTACATCCCCTACTGTCGATCTTTTTTTTTTTTTCAAACTATTCTCCTCGCACATTACAAGCTTCCCGACAACACATGAATCACATTATCATTTCCTATCTGATTAACAAGGTGAGTGGTGTGGCGGAGGTCAAGTCATCAGATGTCCACACCTCTCTCCGCAGCGGGTCCGTGGTTTTCAATAATCTCGCGGTGCGCGAAAGCACCCTTGCATCATTACCTATCGCTGTGCGCCGCGTGGTGATTGGCGAGGTAGAAATCAAAGTGCCCAACCCAGCCTCACCCGCGCCACTGCTCATCACAGTCAGGGATGTGAATGTGACACTTTGTCATGATTTGCGTCAGCCGGAAAAGCCTCCTACATTGTCTCAGATTCGCAAAGGAATCAACCTCAACAGTATTCTTGGTGCCGCCATTGCAGCCCCCGCGCTCCCCGCCATCTCCAACAACTCTACCGCAGTCGCTGACGTCGAGCAGGCCGAACCTGCCACCGGCGAGAGGAAAGTCACGAGACAAGAGCCAAGTGCCTCCCCCGCCGCTAGCGCTGACCGCGCCGACGACGAGGGCGACGAACTATTTTCTGACACCTACTCGGACGCCTACAGTGACGCCGATCTTGAGTCATGCGTCAGTGCGGAAAGTTTCGACTCTAGTGCTGCGAGCGGAAGCGACACGGACGACAGTGTCAGCGCCGACCCCGAGGACGACAATGAAGGTTGGTTCGCGTACTTTAAGAGGCAGGCCACCAAATCTGTGGAGTGGATCTGGCAGCGCCCGATTGTGGTGGATATCAACGGTGTTATGCTACTCTTCCCAGCCGACGAGCGAGCGCAGCTGTCGGCACAGGCCACCGTCTCACAGTTCAGCGTCGAGGTTCAGCCGACCCAGTCCGCGCCCGGCAGAGCAGAGCGAATGAAAATCGTGCAACTGTCCTTTAAGGACGCTCATGTTTCTGTCAAGAAACATAATGTGGTGGCGCACCTTCTATCAATTGCCATGATATCTGTTAAACTCACCACCGTCTACGACGCTAGGCGCGGCGACGTGATACGTAAGAACACGGCTGTCTACGTCGGTGACGCTTCCCTGACGTTTACCGAGCGGTCTGTCCGCATTGCTGGCGAATGCCGCCTGGCGAATCAGCGGCTGCTCAATCTTCCCACATCGTGCCAGCCGTACATTTCGCTACGCTCAAGGCGTTCCCTGTGGCCGTATGCGTTGTGCTGTGTGCTGCAGGGCGTCAAGGACGAGAAAAAAAAGTACAACGTCAATCTCTCGCATCTGCGCTTCTTCAGCGCTGCTCGCCAGCGCTACATGAATTTGCTCGACGCGTGCCACCGCTCCAAGTCTGTGGAGGAGCGCGCCGACGAGCTGGCGGAGGCTGAGCAGGATCTTATCTACCCGGATGTTATTTACTTCTTGCGCCAACGCGCGTACGAGAGGCACCACCCCGTCGTCAACACTAATGACGCTGCTCACCTGCAGTACTTGCCCGCGTACGGTACCGTGCAACAGCTTACAGAGCCCACAACGCCCGCTCCGTTGCCCGCTCCTTCGTCGGTTGCCGCCGTCTCACCTGTGCTCACCTCCACGCACATTGAATTCAACGCCGTTGAGCTGTGCTTTCCGCACGACATGATCCTACGAGCGGAAACGATCATGGTGGTCCTGCGCGACCCCGACGAGGTGTCAGTCGCCATCGCCGACGTCGTCACTAACTTCAAGGGCGAGCGAAACAACCTCAAAACAGGCAACTCCGAACAGTGGTTTTCGTTTTCTCGCAAGCAGTTAGCCACGGGGGATGGTATCGCTTCGCGAGTGGAGATCGCCGACACTGTCGCACGAGCCAAGCTCAGCCCCATCCTGGACTCGCTCGCCCCAATTATTGAGGTTGCCCACGCGCTACAGGCCGCTGCCCCTCCGCCCCCACCATTATCACCGGCAGCTGCCTCCGCACAAGACGCAGCGGCGGCGGCAGCAGCATCAGCAGCAGCAGGAGCGGCGGCGGCGGCCTCCTCCCCCAGTGCCCCAACGACAGCGACGACGCAGACCGGAGCGAAACTCTCACGAGAGCGCATCTTTGTTGTGGTTCCACTGGTTGACGTCTTCTTTGACATTCTCCGCTTCCGCACACGACGGCTCTCAGTAATGGCGTCCGTTGCCGGCACTGAGATTAAATGTGGATGCTCACTGGAGGAGTTCTCTGTCGTGCACAACCACGACGGAGAGGACAGCGACATTGTAGCCCCAATCACTGTGCATATGCTTCCCAACGACAACATTGTTATGACGCCACTGCGCGTACGTGTGACTATGCCCTTGTGGGAGTACCTTCTGCGCTACCGCGAACTAGTAAACCACATCCGCGATCTGACAACGCAGCCTGACACAAACGCAAGTGCGACTGCAGCACCCGTGCCGGGTTCCCCAGGCACAGGCATTCTTCCGTTGACGGCTTCAGACGGTCGTGGGTTCGCACAGCGGTTGCTAAACCTCCCGGCAACATACGACGCACAGAGTGGCGCGTCTGAAAAGGGCGGAGCGTCGAACCGCATCTCGTTGGCGGCGCGGCTGGAGGGTCTTTCGGTGGAGTTTGAGCCACTTGCGCTTTCTGTGGGGGTCAGTGGAGTGCACTGTACTCTCTACGCGCACAGCGGCCTTCCCACCACGTCGTCCCATGTTTCCCAATTGACCCAACTACAGAGCCGCGTCACCGTTGGGGCTGTCAGCTTGCGCTTGAGCCGTCGCGATGAACATTGTGGTGCTGGCACCACGTCGCCTCCAGCCTCCGGCAATGATGATCTCTTCTTGACTTTTGCGCTTCCAGATGGTCTCACGATTGACCAGGTGTCGTCCGCGTTGGGGGCGGCGACGGTGGTGTCGCTGCCTTCCATGCTGTGCACTTACTGTTGTCCTCCTGCCGTTCGCCCTTTGGATGTACCTCCCGGAACTGACTCACTCCCCTCCGCTTCGTCCTTTTCGTTGCTGGAAACTGGCGCCGTGCGCGTGGTTGTGGTTGGAGACGTCACGGTGGTAAGCATGGACAGCGTTGGCGTCCTCGGCGCGGTTGATATTTCCCCGTGCTCGTTGTTAATCAAGTCTGAAGCCGCCAGCGATCCACCCACCACCGCACGCCCGTACCGCGCATCGTGCATTCAACTCTCGTGTGCTATTCCGTCGGTTTCGCTGCCGTCGCTGCTGCGCCACCGCTTCGACCAGCTGCTACTCGTCGGCACCCCGTTTTTGATCTTTCTCGTCGATGAGCTGGTTCCCACTGCGGCGTACCAGAACTTCTTTAGTGGCTTCAGCGACATTCTGGTTTCTCTGAGTGCTAACCCCATCGCGGTAACCTGGAGTGACCATGACGCCAGTGGACCAGGACCCCTGTTGGTTACTATTAGAGGTGCACCGTTGACACAACCACCGTCGTCCCGCGTTGCAAAGCCTCCATCACCACCGCTGCCCCAACAAATCACAGGTTGGTGGCTCTGCAGCCGACACTTCTGAGACACCCTACACTGTCTTTGTTCCTCTTCTCCCTTCTGTTGAGGCCGATGGCTGCGCACTTTGCATGCTGGCGCGGTGCCCTCAGCTCGCCATCGATCTTCTCGTACCCGACATTCGCATCGGAGTGCAACTGCGTACACCCCCAGAAGCGACCTTTACGACCCCTGAAACAGTCTGCGACGTTGCCGGTATCACCGTCCGCGGTGCGCGCCTCCAGCTTCCTATCGGCAAGACGGACTTTTGGTGCGAGGCGATTCAAAGGCAACCGCCCGCGAATCTGTGCGCCGAAGTCGACGCTGTCGCGGTCTGGCTCGGTCAGCAGCAACCGCAGCAGTTGCCCGATGCTGAGGGGTCGGCAGGCGTCCAGGCCCGGCGACGCAGTCGCGCGGTGACGATGCGTTGCGCCGGACTTTCGTACCTCAGCTCTGTGGCGCCGATCGCGACTGCGTCGAACGAGCGCGGTGAGGCGCCCGCTGACGATGCAAACGTGTCTCCCCCCGAGAGCGACCGCACGAGTCGTGCGGCGTCGGTCTCGGCACCGACGGTCACCAGCGTGGGAGACACCGAGCACGCCGACGGCGATGGCGAAGTTACCCCGACCACAACAGAAGTGATGGAATTTTCGGTCGAGGAGTGGAATCTCGTGGCGAACGCGGCGTGCGGTCCAGAAAGCCTCGGCTCCGCGTGGCTGCTGTTGGACACCATCTCCAGCATCGTCGTTCCGGCTGTGTCGTCAGCTACCAGGACTGTCCTCGATGTGTCACTCCGACGTCGCTTGATCGACTTGGATGCGGCATCAACGTTTCTTTTTCTGGCGCCATTCCAGGTGCTGCTGGTGGAAGAGTGCGTGTTTACGAGTAGCGCTGCGGGTGAGGCAGCGGCCGGGCGAGACAACCTCCTCGTGGTTGGCGAGGCCACCACTGTGGTTTTTCGGCGCTGCACATTTCGGACCCCTCGTGGCGATCGGATCATCTCTTGCGCCGCGCTATCTTCCTGCTTTCATCTGGAAGACTGCTTTGTCAGTGTGCTCTCGCCAGAAACCAAACCGCCCGCTTCGCAGAGCAATGACGGCAACGGCACCACCTCTTCCGCTACGGCGACCAATACCCCCGCCGTATCGAAGAAACGATTCATTCTCTGTCTGCAGCGCGGCGTCGCGTCGGTCACCCTCGTGCCTCATACCACCCTGCGTCTCGTTCACGCGGTGGTTGCCTCAACGGTACACTCCGAGTCGGGCCGCGTCTCCTTCCACGTCCGGTGCAACGACGTTCGCGGCGATTACGCCGTTGCTGGTGGCAAACGGCTCTCCGTTTGCGACCGCATCGCCTGTGAGGCAGAATGCTCGGCCAGGAAGCACCGCTCGCTCGCACTGAATTGCACGCTGACGATTTCGGATGTGCACGTCCCGCTGCTGCATAACGTCATAGCGCACACCCACAGCACTGTGCGACAATACCGCACCCCGATTCGCAACACCGACGGTATGAACGTCGCTGAGACGACGAAAAGGGCCGCACACACTGAGAGCAAGGCGCGTCAGCTCGAGGGGACCGTTTGCCTGGCACCCCCCACTGTCGCCAAGCCATCTGCACTCTCAGTAGCGCCGTCGACAACTCACGCTTCAGTGGGTGTCAGCGCGCCTGCAGCAAGTGGGGGAAGCAGCAGTGCCACCTTGAGCTCCCACACATTCCCGTTTACGCGGTGGAAGGTGCTCATCTCGACATCGGTGGTCCCCGTCGAGTTTGTCTTTCCCAGTGGCCTCCCTCTTGCAAAGATCGTTCTTTCCAACAGTTTCTTGGCGTCCAACAAGAAAAAGTACACGCCTGCGTCTGTGGAGGGCCGTATCGCGGTCCACTACTTGGCGCTCCTGGAGGTGCTGGGCCAGGCCCCGACGCCCGTGTTGCTCGAGCCCTTGTATGTGAATATGCAGGGAAAGGTGAGTCCCGAACAGGGGATTCTCCGTGCAAACTGCACCTGCAGTCTGTCCGCTGTCCGCGCGGCTGTCTCCACTCCACAAATTCGCTGTCTGCGTCTCGCACAGCAGCTTCCCCTGTCCTGTTTTAGCGAAAGTAGCGACTCTGGTCCCACCGCTGCGACGACGTCGGAGAACTCCGCTGCCTCATTCGCCACTTTGCAACCAACTGTCCCCCATCTGCAAGTTGCCCCACCCACTTCTCTCTTTGTGGTGCGCAATCGCACGAGTCACCGCTGCGTGGTAGGAACATCGTCGACGGCGGTCGTGGTGGATGCCGCACCGCTCAGGAGGGATGGGCTCGCGCTCGAGGCGACCGCAAGCGCCCAGCGCTGCTTCCTTGTGAGCCCCCAACCGTTGATGAGTATTGGTGGCTGCCCTGTGCAAAGGTATGTCCGCATCGACAGTCTCGACCATTGTCCTACGACATCCGTACCTGCACCGTGTATCATGGCGGAGCCAACCGTATCAGCGCTTTACCCCGCTGCTGGCGGTGCTGCTGGTCTCTATTCATGCACCAACTACGTCGTTTACGCCAACGGTTCAAGCACTGAGGAGAATGGGACAGTTGGTAGACGCAATGACGCGTCTGATGTGGGTAGCGCGCGGCAAGCACCATTCGCGCTTGCTGTGATCGTTTCCGTCACTGCCAACTGTGATTTTACAGTAGAGGTGGCTATATCGAGCCTCGGACAATTTCGCAATGACACCCACTTCGCTACAGCATTGCGGCGTGAGGCAGCGTTGGGTGACATGAGTACAGGCGAGGATGGCTGGCGCGGCACCATGACTGACTCTGTGTGCCTTCCGTGGGGGCACCTCTCACTCAACCCCCGGGCTGTCCTCCCTCAGTCCCTTGGCAATGACGGTGACACCCCAAGCGATGTCTGTAGTTCTGTAACGCGACGCGTGATGCGGGAGCTGGGTGCCTGCGCCCTCACACTGTGTCGCGTTGAGGGTGCCCCTCAGCTTGGTGTCGACTCGCCCGACGATCCGCTTGTGGAGTCTACTCCTACACAGCTGGTGTCACTGGACGAGCTCGGCAGTGTTGAAAACACTTCATTAAAGGAGTCACTCGATTTCGTTGGCGCAGACAGCTCCGACGACGACGTAAGCGTCACTGTCGTCGATGCTGACGCCGCCACAGAGGCGTTACCTGGAGCTGTGTTTGCCGGCACCAGGCGTGTGAGGAGAGTCCTTCGTTTCGTTTCGCTCTCGAATGGCAAAGCCGTGTTCGTCGCGGTCACCATCACGTGTACGGTTATGCTACTAGAGGGTGTGGGCGATGGTGCGGGTTTTCTCGCGAATCGAACGGCCCTCCCGCTGGTGACCGTCACACTCTCCCCTGCAGTCCCAACTGTACTGAATCGCTCGATGACCGCGGCAGTCAGCCTCGCCACGGAATCTCGCGACGCGGCTGGCGTTCCGCCAGTCGCTCTGTCTGCAGGTCGCTGTCACACCTTTTACACGGAAAATCCCAAGTCATCTTTGTTTCGCATCAGCACCACCGCGACCGTTGCCGGCGCAACGCACACATTCGTAGCAAATGCGCTAGATATGTCCGAGTTCTCAGCAGACGCGAACGCCACTCGCGTGATTCAGTTGTTACCAAGTGGCTCCTGTGACCCCGTGACACGAACCCTCGAGTTTACCATCCGAAGCTTTGCCTGCCCCGGCCTAGGTCCTTTCAGACGTTCCCGGGACGTGATCGAAGTAAGCACGCCACAACTTGCCTGCCTTCACCTCGCTAACGACCTCGGTGCGCATGTACAACTTGTTTCCGACCGTGCCGTCAAGGACGCTACGGCATCACCACGCTCGTGCTCCGCTGTTCTACAGGTGCAGAGAACGTCCGGTGAATGTTCGTCGGCACACCGATATTTGGTTCAGCTTAACGAACCCATCCGGCTGGAGTGCAAGCAAGGCGAAGCAACGGTGACGTCCTCTCCGCTGACCTTGTCGGACGCCGCAGGGCACGTGGTCGAGTGCGTGCAAAAACCGCCCCGTGGATTCTCCTCCACGTTTCTACTCACCGTGCAACACCCCGCGGCGGAGGCGCCGGCCACCGTCACGGTGAAGCCCGCGGTGGTTCTGGTGAACCGAGACCGAGCTGGAGACGTCAAGTTCCGTCATCGCGTACACAGCAGTGATGACAAGCAGACGTTGGTTCTGCAAAACGTGAAGCGCATCAAATGCCTGGAAAGCAGGTCATATGTGTATGCGTCGCAACCGGGCTACAAGGATGTGTTCGCCCTGTGCTGGGGTTTCGAAAATCAGTACTGCCGTGATATTGAGGTTGACTTGACGAGCAACACCAACTGGAGCACCGTTGTGCGCGGTGAAGCCGGATTCCTCCGCCTCACCGTCTCCAAGGTCTCTAGCTGGGAGCCATGCTTTGTGGTTGCCGACCGTTGCTGCACGCCGTTTCTCCGCATAGTAAACGCTACCCAGAACTCGGTCGGAGGGTGCGCGCCGTACACGTCGCAGGGTGTCGACACAGGCCACTGCGTCGTCGACGATGCCTCCGTTCCTCTGGGGGCGCTGCTCCGCGCGCAAGGGAGCGCCGCGGACTGCGCGGTGCCTGCCAAGCACGGCGCTGTAGTCTCTGTACCTGCGCTCGGCTGCGTTGTCACGACGATGGTGGAAGGACGGATGGTTTCGCTGGTGCTGACAAACAGCCCTCCCGCCCTCGTCCCTGTGTTGGCGCCCCCAACCATCCCTGCTGCCAGCGGACACGACAACGCGAGCGATGCCGTGCTTGGCGGCACACCAATGGAGATCTCCGCGACGGTCACTCTCAGCGGAATCGAGATGTTTTTGCGCGATGCACACGGCCACGACGTGCTCCGCGCTGCAGTCAAGTCGGTGGGACTGTGGGTCATGCGCGACACTGCAACCTCGATTCAGTTTTCTCTCGACGACGCCCAGTTGGACGACGTCGCGGTTGCGCACGACGGTGGCTCCGCCAGCAGCGTCGTCAAGGGTGTTTCTGTCGAGATATTTGTGCGCGATCTGACGTGGTCGTCGCGGGAGCTGCAAATGACCTCTGCCTTTGTCAAGATTCGCCCGATTGAAGTAGTTGTGTCAGACATATTCCTGTATAACTTGCAGCAATGTGTCGCTCAGTGTGCCGTGCCTCCTGGCCGTCTTTCTTGTTCTGAAAGCGTGCTCACTCCCTGCCAGCGTTGCCAGTGCGCCAGGGCACCCGCAGTGATCGCGGGGGTGCCCGCCGATATAGCTGCAGAATCGTCATACCAAAGCCCTCTGCTGATCAGCGTCGACACTGGTACGTTGTCAGGTTCCACAGTCACGATGAATTGGGATCGCAGCGTGAGACCGCCCGAAAACTTCATTTTTGGCAAATCCCGCATCTCCGCCATGATCCCCTCCCTCCACAATGTGGTGATCAGCATTCCCAAACTGCGCTACAGGCAGCTCACCGCTATACGTGCTGAGGACTTGGCAACCATTTTGAAGCAGCGCCTCCTCAGCGAGTTTCTCCAGCAGATCCCACAGACCGTCAGCTCCATTTCCTTACTCAGCACACATACCTTGCTTGGAAACGTCGCTTCTCAAATTGGCTCGCTGTTCTGGGGCTCCATTCGGAAGAAAAAGGATGACACCGAGTGGAAAGGCTACGGACTTGTGTAGGACAGATGAGCAGGGAGGAAAGCAGAAGAGAATAGTAATACCAAAGCGAAGCGAATGCTCGCAGGCCGCATGATGCAACCGTCAGTTCGTTGTCTCCTGGAAAAGGGAGTAAACAACAACGACATCTGGATTCCTACCTAGAATATAACCACCTTTGCATTGGTTTTAGTTTCCCAGTCAACCAATTAACGATGTGGCATACACTCTGCTCCATGCTTTTGAGCGCTAGCAGTATCTGTCATGAAACTCCGTGTGTCATTTCATTATTATTATTATTATTTCTTGTGAAACAGCATCCCCCCGCACACACAGTGAGAGCAACGCTCCAGTACCCAGAAAAGGAGAGAAAAAAGTTCATTATTTATTATTATTATTTTTTGCGTACCAAAGGGATGTTTTACTCAGCGAAGTCTTCATATTACACAAACGTTGAGCTGCCGGTTTTACACACTTTTCTCCGTTCATTCCTTCTATTCATTTGTTCTTTTGCTCGCTGCTGTTAATCCACCTCCTCCTCCCCACCCATTCGTTAAATAACGTCTCCAGTATTTAGTTATAAAACAGTTTTTCTCCTAGTACATTCCAACCACTCACTTTTCACTTCTTCGCACTTTTTTTTTTTTTGAACCCTCTTTTTTTTGTGTGTGTGTCAGAAGTTTCTCACTATTGTTTTTCTGTCCTCCATCATTATTTCGCACGCCCATACCCTCCAATGTCCTCCCGCCCCAGTACTGAAAATGAAGAAGGGGAGAGTCGCAAGCGGAGTCGAGAGGAGATTCTGGAGGAAGCTTACGCAGAGTTCAAGAACTTCTTGGACCCTGCAGCGATTTCCGCCAAGTCGGTGACGACGGAAGCGGAGAAGGCGAATCTTCGCCGGATTGCGGTGGAGATTAATGAGAATCTGCCCAAGGGGGTTCTCGAGATGATGGCGAACACTGGGGATACACTCACATTTTGGAGGAGAGCCCTTCCATCGGACGAGGGCATGTCGGACAGCGATAAAGTCAAGACGGCTGTGCAGAGGTTTGTGCTCATCGCTTTTTTGGTGCATCCTTTCCCGGAGAGTGACAGCGACCGCCTCACCTTGGTGCAGAAGGTTCTCAAGTTCGTCGACGCTTCGCTGTTCCGTGGCGTACTGGCGGAGCACATCCAGGAGCGCTTGGCAGAGACGACCTTGGCAGCGGCGACCGCACCGTTCGGCTGCCCCGTCCTCTGCCTCCCCAGTCGAGTGTCTACTTTTGGAGCGCCAAAGTGCTTTATCAGGGAGAGGGAGCGCAGCAGCCAAGGTGAGGGCACGGAGTGCAGTCTTGGAGAGGCTATCGATGATCTCATTTCGGACCACAAGTGGGGCGCCCCAGCGAGGCGCTTGCCGTTTCCGATCGTCATTGGTGGCGAGAGCGGAAGCGGTAAGACGTTCTTTTCTGCGCTGGCACCGGAGTACGTCTGCGAGGGCTACGGTCTGGATTCCGATGCGATGAAGTCCAAGGCCCTCACCGTGTACGCCTGCCCGACTGATACGGAGGGGACTGTCTATGGGCCACTACTCGATGCCGTCAAGGAGGCCGACGCCGAATTGCAAGGCGCGAAGGAGAGAGATGGAGGGGAGCACCTGGAGCTGCGCGCCGCACGCACGGAGGCGGCTGCCAAGTTCCTGGAGGCGCTAGTTCTCCAAGCCCTCGACTGGAAAGGTACGTTGGAGCTAGCTGGCGACGACAAGTATGAGTGCTTTTTCATCGTTGTTGACGAGCTGTCAACGGCGCCCGAGTTTCTCCGAGCGCTGCTGGTTTTTGGTCGTCTGCAGGAGAGGCTGCTCAAGTTCACCAAGGGCTTTGCCAAGAAGGTCCACATTATCTGCTGCACCACCCACACTCAATTCTTCATTGTCAAAAGTGGCTCCCACCCTGGCGGGTACCCGCCCCGCGTGATGACCCCGTCGCCGGTTCTCTTTGAAGAGCTTGTGAAAGCGGACGGCGCCACGGCCGATGACGTCGCCGCTCTCAAGAACGACGAGGTGATTTGGACCGGAGTGCAGAACCGCCGCGTGGGCGCATTCATGGCAAGTATGATGCAGACGTACAAAGAGAAGCACCACGCGAGTGCCCCTCTGATTCAAGTGGAGAATAACAATAAAACGCTGACCTCCGCGTCGCGTACGGAGTTGTACCCTCTCCTGCTTGCTGCCATGGAATCTTACCGCGAGAAAATTGGTCTGAGCCCCCACACTCCGCGCGCCGCTACGGCCGTCATTGCCGAGGGGCTGCGCCACCTCATACTGTGGAGTGAGAGAGGTGGGGCCGAGGCCGCGCAGCGCTTCAGCTTGATGGGTGCGGCAAACCCTCTGGGTCTCGGCACCTTCACCGTTGACATCAAAGACATCGACGTTGCAACCGGACAGCCCACGGAGGAGGAGGTCAAGGTGTCGGTCACCGCACCGCAGCTGCTCATGGCTGCCGTCCGCTACGGGGCGGCGGAGTGCGCATTCACCGGCGGCCCAGACGCGTTTGTGCAGCTCAACGCCGTCATGTTCAATCTGTTCCTCGAAGCGACGCGGGTGGTGGGAAAGTTTACGCAAGGGGAGAGCACTCGAGAAGACTGCATCTGCGCCGGCCGGGAAGCGGAGAGCGAGGAAGCCGTCGACACTTTTGTCAGCGCGCTGCGCGGCCACGACAGTACTGAGTCCATTTCGCTGCATGCACTCCTTGGGGCGCTCGACCCGGTGTGGGGGTGGGCGTGGAAGCGCGCGGAAACGAATCGAGTGGAGGGTGTCGCCTCACATGATCTCTCAACAACGATGCTAACACACAAGCGCAGCGCCGAAAAGCTCCAATCCGTGGGCATCGTTGATCTTGATAATGTAGAAACGACTGCTTCTGAAATTAAAAGAATGCGCGCTGCCTCAGCGGGTGAGACCGCTTTCACGATGGTGAACGCGCCGCAGGCTTCGTACGCAGATTTCATTGGTGTGTCTGGCGAAGTCCTCTTCTTGGCTCAGTGCAAGCGGTGCGGCACCGACTTCGGGACGGACGCTGAGGTCAGGGAGGAGTTGACGAAGCTGGGGTTTTACTGCGATGGTAGCAAGGCATCAAAGTCGCACTACGATTTTACCGAAACATTGATGGCGAATCTGGGATGCACGCTGGCTGTCCCGCTCTTTTTTGTGTCGAAGCCCGTCCGCGACGATGCCAAAGGAAGAGCGGTGATGGCGCACGGACACGGCTGGAACGGCCCGGTGCCTTTTGTGTGCCTCGCGCAGGGCATGTCGAAGACATACGAGCGCAAAAAGCAGTGAGGGCGTATATTTTATAGAGGGCCATAGGTTCTCGCTTATGAATGATGCGACGATTCCGCACTTCCCTCTCTCTCTCCTCAGATCCTGCGTTCCGTGCGAGTTTAGTTCAGTTTTCATTTTTTTTTTTTTTTTGATCCTCATTGTTTCTTAGGAAATTATTATTATTATTAGTAGTAGTAGTTGTTTCGATTTCATTGTTATTATTGATGAGAATTTGATGATTCTTGTCTTAGACCACCGCGTCTCCAGAACATCTCAATTTGTAGGAGAGATGCCCTCGCTGACGGTAGAATTTTGTAGGGAGTATTGGAAGAATGAACTGCTCTGTACTGGGATATTTGGCACACACACACACACAAAAAAAAAAAAAAAAAAAACGTTGGAGACGATATCTGTAGTAGGGAAACGCAATCAACATATATACACCTGTGATGCCGTGCAAATGTGTGTGTCTTCTTAATACTACTATTTTTTTTTTTTTCATATACACCTCATATTTTTGTTCTATTCATCCTGAAGCAGCTGTCAGCGGGGAAACCCGCCCTCCATAACCTCCTACGCTGCGCTTCCTGCCGGGGAGGTTCGTTGAAGGGGGTTATGGAGTGCGCAAACGTGCACTTCGCAAGTTAATAATATTATATAAATCTAATACGGAAAATAAAATAACATTTAAGGGTAGGCGAAGTTGGAAATGCTAAGATTCTGGAAGAGTGGTTATGAGTGATCCTGGGCCTTCCCATGATATCTCTATCTTGATAACAGATATACTCACTCTGCTCCTCTCTTCCATCCCCTTCGCCACCCCTACGGAACAAAGGATTAGGACAGATTATTCATCCCTGTGTTGCGAGAGGGAAGCGGAGCGGTGATCGTTGCACTGCTCCCTTGCGAAATGGGAGCTGCTTGTGGTGCCGAAACCGGGCGAGAGCCCTCTGACTTCTGCCATCCTCGCTTTTGCGTCGTGCTTCCCTTTCTGTGACTTTTTTCTAACTCTCCGCTCGGCTGCTGCTTTGTAGTGGCCACCATCCTCTTCGTTGCGCCTTCGTAGCTCTATATATGCTTCCCTGCTCCTGGACTACCTCACACCTCTCCCAAGGGTCCCGTCTTTTTGCTTCTTTTTCACTATGACGACGGAGACGACACCGGGGACCCCTACGACGGCGACGACAATGACCATGGTGGTGGAAGTGGCGTCGTCGCAGGAGCTGTGGGGCAGGGCTTGGAGACAGCGGCCAACGTTGTTCGCGCCATCGACGAGTGTGACAAGAATGGGGCCGAATTCATTCAACACTACACGGGGCTCTACATCCGCCCCACCACCCTTCTGGAGTCCGCGGTTACGTTTACGGGACGCCCTGTCTACCGCTCTTGGTGGCACCAGCCAACATCGTGACGCGGGTGCTAACCAGCGCACTGCTGCGTCGAGTCACGCAGAAGGTTCGGCTGGCGGGGGCGGCGGCAGTGACACACACTGTGTGCACGCCACCTACGTTAGTGCTGGCGCCAGAAATCAGCGAAGCACACACCACGACGAAAGCCGTAGCGTGCGTTACGAAGGCAGGAACAGTACCGAAGACCGCGGTGAGAGTGTTGCACGGGGATCTGGTCTTGACGCCGTCCGCACGCAGGCCCTTCAGCTCCGCGTCGGGGGCTCAATGGGCGGTGGGGACAGCTCCTCCGCACCCACAGTGGGCATTGCCGCGCGGAGCGCACCCACAGCAAGGGAGGGAAACGGGACCGTCCAGACCACGCAGTGGCTAGCGGCGCGCGAGGGTCTATCCGTCTTTTACGTCGCCTGCTACTTGGCCAACCTCGTGAACGCGGAGCGCGTGTACGCGCTGGGCGTTGCGTGTCTCCGCTCACTCCGCGATCGTCTCGCCCTTTCCGCCGACCCGTCGTCCCCCGTGCCGCTCAGGGGTGTTGGAAGGGTGCGTGCTTGGGTTGTGGCCAGCGCTTCAGGTCCCGGGGCACCCTGCCCCCCCGCGGCAGAGAGGGGGACGGCGGATGACCCCAACCGACCACCCGGCCCCAACCCCTCCGCCGGTGGCCCAGGCCCGCGACAAGGCACTGACGGGGGAAGCAACCACCACGCGCACGCCTAGAAAAGAAGGACGAGTCGCCTTTTTGCCGCCGCGGGGTGCGAGGTTGGCGGGGGCGACGCACCCGTGGGCCTTCGTCACCGCCGAACGGGGGGTGGGGGGAGGAACCGCGGGGGCGACAATTCTTTTGAAAGGAGTCTGGGTCTCTCTCTCTCTCTCCCTCTCTCTTCCTCTTTCTTTTCCCACATTTCCCTGGAGAGGTGCCGAGTACTTGATGGGGATACTTGCTCCTTGAGTGTGTGCTCAAAACAAGTGGAAGAAAAACGAGAAGCCGTTAGTGGACTGTTAGTGTGGAGTTGCTGTGCGTGGTCTTGAATCCTTTTTTTCTTTTTCCTTTGTCTCCTCATGATTCACCGAATAAAACCGCTTCTATTGCTTTCTTTCTGTCACAGAATGATACCGTGGAAGACATGCTCTTAACGAAGTGCGATCGGTCGATGCTTTTGTGAAGCACACTTGAGAAGCATCATTGTTCGTGAGTAGGTTCTGTGGCGTTTGCGACATCAGAACTAGTGCTTCCATGACTTCAACGATCTTCGTCCGTAATGTCATCTGTGATGTTGACAATATCGTCTCTCGTGTCCAACCACGCTCTCTGGCGTGGAAAGAATAACAGCATCAACATCAGGATGCGACAGGGGGAGCAGGATGCACACACACATGCACACATGACTCCGCCCTTGTTATTCACTACGAACAGTAACACACAGTGTCATTTGCCGGAGGGACCACAGTATTATGCATTTTGTTTTTTTTTTCCGCCCGAGACTTCACCCCCTTTTTGCTCGCTGGTATTCTTTTCGCATGATTCTCAACAGACGGTGTGCTTCAATAGTTGCGACTTTCCTCTCCCGCTTACTCACGTATGCACTGTCTTAGAATCTCCAAAAGCGAAAGAAGGTGGATTGATATACTGACATGATTTGATTGTTACTCCACTCTGCACAATACTGCTCAATCGTTGGCTTGATTCTCTATATTGGTGAAGAGATTTGCACCTACGCTGGAGATGGCTATAACGTGTTCATCACTCCCTGACACACTGCAACCAGTATGACAACATTAGTTCCGCTTCTATCACTTCTATTTAGTATTGGGTTATCATCATCATCAGGAAGAGCTATGTAGAAATCGTTGCAAATTACTTTACTGTTCACGTCCTCTCTTTGGCTTTTCTTCTTTTCTCTCAAGGACACATCGGCATCTCTCCTCTCCCATAACAGTATCACATTTAATCTATTTATTTAATATTTCAGGAGTTTCTCTTTCCACCCTTCAACGAGTCTTTTCGTTTTCTCTTTTGTTGCCTAGTGTATTTTCTGTCATTATATTTTGAAAGTATCATTATTAGTTGAAAAAAAATTGTAAGAGAGTACTTCGGAATTACGGCATGTTTTCTTTCCGTCGTCTCCTGCCTTCCCGCGCCGCCGCACGTTTCGCAGTGCAGATCCCACTGTGGACTACCCCTCGGTGGAAGTACACAGCCACGACGGGAACCCAAGGCGCTCGAGTCGTCCCGCAACTCTGTACAATGGATTTTGCACACTACAAGAAGCACGTAGACAAAATCGTCTGGAAAGTGCCCACCGCGGAGGAGAAGGAGGCGCTGGCCCAGTTTCGCACCAGTGTTAGGGAAGACCTACACCACTTTTGCGCGAAGGTGGAGGCTGTGGACCCTGCTATTTTGCGAAACCAGTGGGATACGGCTGTGCGAGGCGCCTCCGACTTAGAGGGGGCATTGCTTAAATTCTTGCGTTCGATGAACTTTGAGCAGGAAACAAAGTTGCGAAAAAAAGTTCTGGAAGATCCTTCCCTCTTCCAGTGGGGCCGCGCATTTGTGGAAGCTCATTTTGAAAGTGGTGTATTCCTCGAGTACGCCCCTTTCATAGAGCAACTGAAAAGCACAATGACGCAGAATAAAACTGATTATAATTCCGCTGTGCTAACGACGGATACCACTCAACTACAGGGACTCTCGCCAGACGACAGGAACGTCAATCAGGAAGTGTACAGACTGTTCTCTGATGCTGCCAATCCACGACGGCGCGCGTTCGAAAAGCTGCACTTCATTTGCGGAGACAGCGGGTCTGGCAAAACACACTTTGCCATCAACGTCCCTTCACGTCTACCAGAGGAGGAAACTTCGACTGATATTGTGTTTTACTTGAATGCGGTGGAGATACCTGACAGTAGCGCGTATGTAACTGTGGTTGAACAAAACGAGGTGGTACAGAAGCAAGGTGCTGACGCCGATAGTGCGCGGGCTAAAAGGAACGAAGCAGCCTGCAAGATTCTTTCCGACTGGATGATCGGTGCCATGAACCCGTATAGACTGAAGGCACTGCCCGATAGACAAGAAAAAAGGCGCCTATCTCGAGCGTTTCTTATTTTCGACGAGGCTATAACAAAAGCTCCGATGATCCATGTCTTGACATCGAAAACGGGTGATTCCGCCTTGAAGAGACTCAACCGTGTGTTCGAAGGAATTTTTCGGTGTGTCTACGTTTTCGCTGCGTCGACCGCGTCTAGCGAGTATGTGCGACTGCTTGACAGCTCGGAATCTGAGATGGTTGTATTCGACATGATTCCGAATCGCTCGCTTATTGAGTCGGGACTTAGTACTTTGACTGAGTTCAACACACTTTGGGCGAAAGACATTTTCTTTTTCTTCCTCACCCACAATATGCGGTGCGCTGCTCGAGTGCTGCACGTCATCGAGGTGAACAGAAGCGCTTTTAACACCTTGCACAACGTTGCCGAAAAGTTTGAACCTTCTAAAACAACAAAAATTGAATACGGAAAAACTTTAGTGGTGTATACGCCAATCGATGTAGAGGAGTTCAACTTGTCAACGTTGATGCTGCGTGTGCCTCGAACGTCACGTGGCATCGTTCCTTTAGCGGTCTTAACACCTGGTGAGAAGATTCAGCGTGATCAGTTTAATGATATTATGTTCGAAGTATCGTCCTGGCTCAGTATGCAGGCTATCATCTATTATAAGGCGCAGGGTGCGTTGCACCGAAAATCTGTTGAACAGTGCAGGGATATCGTCATGAGGGCTGTGTTTCTCTGCATTACGGGGAAGACTGCACAGCTGAAGAAAGCTCTGCCTAAGAACGACAAGCCTGGCGCCGATCACGGGGTTCAGGAGGACGCCAAAGCAACTCCGGAAGATCCCATTACGAAGGGAGTCGTTGCTGTCAGGTACCGCCGACTCTGCGAAAATAAAAAAGTGATAACTTACTCCTTAGGCGTGCATCACATTGTCATGGCTATGCTAAACTATGGTGAGGACATGCAACCTGACAGAGTTGAAAGCAATGACACGAAAAGTGCAAAGAACGACGAGCAAGATGCAGCACCGCAGCCTTCGTCGACAACTGACGGTCAGAGTACCGCAGTAACTGCTTCCGGGGGCGTTCAACGGATTATTGATGATACGGCACTGAAAAAGCGACAGGAGCTCCAGGACCTTGTAACAGCCGACGACACTACAGCCCAACACTTCCTTGTGTCCTTTCTGCACTTTCTTTGCGAGTGTGTTCTTGCCGCAAGAGCCCGTGGAGACGAGCTCTCACTCAAGGAGATTCTCTACCATTTCAGATATCCAGAGTCTTCTGTGCAGGAGTGCCACACGGAAAAGCAGGTCTGGGACGCGATACACGACGGTGGACACGAAATGACTGTCGTTGACAAATGTAAGCTGGGTAGTCAGTACCCTTTTTTTTTTCCGCAGAAGCCTCCTAAACAGGCCATTGAGGAAGGCAGCGAGGAAGATAAACAGATGAGGGCTTTGCACGAAAAAAGACTCGTTGCGCTCTGCGATGATTGCTCGAAATTCCCAATTGAGGCTAAACCTGTGCGCATTATTCAACATGCCCCAAAAGCACATTACACGGATGTTATTGTTATCTGTGGCAAGGTGCTTCTGCTTGTGTCTGTTAAAAAAAAGAATACGTACGGCTTGAATGAGACCGAGGTGAAGGAAGATACAGCTACATTGGGATTTTATATACATAACGAGCAAACACCCAATGACCCTCAGCAAAGTACCGTGACAGGATCACAGAGCACTAACGGCCATCAACAGGAGACTAGAACCTTGTCCCTTGACGATTATCACGTTGAAAGCACGAAAAATCTGGCACGGAGGTTCGGGTGTAACTTTGCCGTGCCTGTGTTCGCCCTTTTTGAAGAGCCAGCAGACAACTTCACTGACGCTCTTCCCTTTGTTGACGTCAGCATCTCGCGTGACTGTTCAACGTCCGAGCCCAAACTGATGAAACCCATCACTCTGTACGTTAGGCCATACTTGCAGAAGGACGTCACTGACTAGACAGCCCGATCTTTCAGGGTGTTCACGCCCGGCAACGCGAAAAGGAGTTATAACCTAAGCGTTATTAATACCGATGCTGTGTGCTTCTATGGTAACCTCATTAGAATACCTCTCCACTGTCCTTCGTTTTTACGAACTTTTTCTTTTTGTGATTTTGTGGACCTTCGGGATCACCTGTATTGCTATTGCTTTCCCCCTCCGCTCTTCCGTACCAGAGATATTCCTGGACAGTATATTTTTGTCTTCTTTCTAGGCAGTGCACCGGCTGCACATGTTTGCTCTTTCATTGGCCGTAAGGGAGCCGCTTGACTCGGGTATGTTTTCCTCATCCCCCTGTGACCTTCACTACTAAGGCAACGATGTGGATGTCTATCGCCTCAGGATGGGCACCGGCTGAGTGTAGCTGTTCTAGTCGTATCTTACGGTGACCCTATCGTGTTATGTATCTTTGGCCCTCGTTATTGTACTCACCTGCCAATCTTTTTGAGTGCTCTACATTCTGCTCAAATTTCAATTATTAAATAAATAGGTATAAAACGTATGAAGTATCTACATTGTACTGATACTAATCAAGACGGTATCGTAGTGCTGGTCGAGGCAAAGAGCCAGTGTAACACTCTCAGCTTCTGCGCTTACTGGTTTTCAAGTGTTCGAATAATTTTTGTTCGATAAATGAGACTGGAATAATAATAGTAGTTATAATAATGCTAAGCGCCTCTCTTAATGTTCTTACCACTAGCTCCCCGTGCTCTTCAGAAAACTGCTCTAGAGCTATTAACTCCGTTCAAACAGTTTTCAACCCTCCAGCATCAACAGTATCATCCTCATCCTTTTCTTTGCTCCCTGCTTTCTTCAGTTTTTTCCCACCTTTTTTTCCCCTACCGCTTTTTCTTCCATCAATCTATCCTTTTATCCCCCCTTTTTCTTAGTATCCCAAATCAGAGAAAGGAAAAGAAATAAATAAAAAGTTTTAAAAAAGATATATTTACAGTTTTCCTTTTTTTTGTCGGACTATTCCCAGTATTTTTCGTCACCTGCTGATTTTTTTTTCTTCTTCGCCATCTTTTCGAGCTTCAGTTTAGTTGAAAGCCGAACCAGAACCCCCCCCCCCCACCAGTGACACCGCATTCGTCTTCACACACCCAACCCTTCTTTTTTTTCCTTTTGCGTACAGAAATCTATTTCGTCTAAGTATTAAGAATAATAGCGACATGTTTTCTTTCCGCCGCCTCTTCGTCTCCCGCGCCGTCACCCGTCTGCCGGCGTGGGCTCCGCTGCGCGTTGGGTTTCGGTGGAAGTCGTCCACCCTCACTGCCCTTCCGCGACTGGACGCAAAGGATTTCGCGTTCCACAAGGAGCATGTGGACAAAATCATTATCCGGAATCCCACCGCGGAGGAGGAGGCGCTGGAGGAAGAGAAACAGAGGTTACCTCCAGGGTTCCGCGAACTCGCAGAGCAAATTAAAAGTACAGATGTGGAAGCACTGCTCGACTGCTGGCGCATGAGTGTGAGGATGTCCTCCAACCTAGAGGAGGCGCTTATAGATTTTTTCGGCCTCATGAATGTGAACGTGAAGACAAACTTATCAGCAAAGGAGCTCGAAGATCCCTCCCTCCGCCAGTGGGGCCGCGCGTTTGTAAAAGCGCACTTCATGCCCCGCCCCCAGCTCCCGACGACACTGCCAAACGGAACGGACATTGGCTGCCCGTTTTTCTGCTCTGACGATTCGCAACCACTAATTTCGATCGCGAAAAATGTCGAGGATGCGAGTGACAGAGTGTTGAGTGCCGTATGTAGGGATGCTCGCAATCGCTCCACGTTTGTGAAACTCCTCTTCTTTGGCGGAGACTCGGGGTCGGGCAAGACGCATGCCGCGCTCTTCTTGCCGTCGTACCTGCACAGACGTGGTGTGAATTTAGGGCGTCTGCCGCCCGTAGTTGTTTATGCTGGAGTACAGTCGTTCTTAAATGATGAATCCCTCAAAGTAGTCAGTGCCAAGGACGAAATCGTGCAGGACGAGAGCGTGGAGGAGGACCAGAGGTATGCCGCGCGAAAAACACGCAACCGGCACGCCGTGGATCTCCTCACCCGTGTTATCCACCAGTCGTTGGCTGACCACATCAACAGGTGGCATGAGTACTACTCTCCCGACAACCTCCCCTCATGCTTCCTGGTGCTAGATGAGCTGATTGTGTCTCCAGCTCTCATGCACGCCCTGACGTCGGAGGTGGCCGTTGTTGACGAGTCCGCATCGGTTCTTTACGCATTGAACCGGTCATTCAGGGATACTTTTCGCGATGTCCGAGTGGTCGGCGCTTCTACGGTGTCGTCCGCTAGTGTTGAGTGTGCCTGCAGCCTAGCCTTAGAGGTGCATGCGTACCAGCTGCTGCCCAGTTCAGTCCTGTTCGAGAAACAAATGACGGAGCTCAAACCTCTGTACAAATGTCTCAGCACCAATGCACCGTACATGTACGTGATGCACAACTACCGCTGCGCAACTGCTGCATTGAAAATCATTCTGTATGAGGAGAAGAGCTTCAACCAAGTGCTGTCGGACGCTTTGGGTGCTCTCCAGCCTTGGAGAGCTTTGTATAAAACGCTGCGTAAATGGTGTAACATGGGTAGCACGTCACCTAATCCAACCCAAATCTCCTCCGCCAGAAAAAAACTCGCTGCACTGTGCGACAACCTGGAGGGGGCGCTGGAAAAGATAAATGTTGACGGCACGAGCAGAAACGATAACGTGGGAGAAGAGGAGCACAGTACTTGCACGGCTGTTCCCAAAGACACCCTTCAGTTGGGAGAAGAGAGGAAGAATTCTCGCAGGGCGAATCCCCAGAAGACTTTGGCGATGCTTAAAGAACTGTCTTCAAATTTCCGGCAAGGACTGACGCTGTTGAGTCCTGAAGCTACTACTAGTAATAATAATAGTAAGATCAAGAGGAGTAAGAAGACGGATAAGAGTAAGAATACAACCACCGATAATAAACGCAGTAATAGTGATAAAGCTGATACTGCAAGCAATACCATTAATAACAATAGCTACTCGATGCCTAACAATGATAATAGTGCTACTAGTATTTCTTATAATAACAACTTATTTGACAAGGGTGCACTGAAGACATGGCTTGACAGCCAGTGCAGCCTTGGCCAATCGGTTGACCGCGTGAAAGAGGCAGTTTTCAGTCACGCTGCCGATATCGCTTCAGATGTAGTTAAACTGTACAGGAATTCCGATGATCTGACACAATACGATTCGACGGAAATTCATCGAATAGTAGAGCATGGGGCTGTGTTATGCTTAAATGGAAACCAAACATGTCAGAAGGGTGTTGGTAGCAGTAATAATAATACCGGCGTAAATGCCACCAGTAATGATACCGCCAGTGAGCACAAAAAAGCGATTACGGATAGTGGGCTACCAGACCCTGTCCGCGCCGGACTGGTTTCCGTTGACTCTACTACTGAGGAAGACATGCTAGATAATTATGCTATAGTTACTACCACTTACCGGATGGGCATTCATCAACTAATTCTTGCTATGACAGCGGCACCCGGCAGCAACGCTGCGTCAGAAGGAAATCGCATCGCTACGCCCCCCACTATGCGAGAGCTCTGCAGCTTTCACCCTCGCGGGCTTCAACTGTTCTGGCTCCATCTCTTTGCCTTTCTCAGCGAGGCCCTTCGGAGGCATGCCGCGGGTGGCGACGCTGCCCGTATGTTCACCACGGTGGTGAAGCAGTTTCTGTACAGCAAAACGACTCTTCCACTGACAGAAGTCCAACAGGAGGTCCTCTCACTCATGGACGCCGGCATGACGGACGCGACAACTTTGCTGAAGGCGCCTGTGGCCTTTCCCGGGAACTGGAGGACGTTGCAAAGTGTGGACGACTGGACCAATGAGGACCATCGAAGTCAAATCACTGAGAGCTTCTGCCACGGCGTTGATAGGGATCCCGCCAAGCGCAAAGGTCTTTCTCTGATTCTCAACGGCGAGAGCGCGACTTACGCTGACACTGCCGTCATTGGCCGTGGTGCCTTTGCGCTTGTCTCTGTGAAGCGCCGAGTGGATTACGGAGGCAACCGTAAGGAGCTACTACATGACGTCGCCACGCTTGGGTTCCGAGTGCCCGAATTAGAGGAGGAGCCTCAAAAGGGGGCTTATGAGCCGCAGATCGCTGCGACAGCACAGCTGAAGGCACATCTTCAGTGCTCTGTGGCCGTTCCTGTCTTTGTCCTCTTCCACGAGCCACATTACAACATTCTGAGAAACATGCCGGAGGTAGAGGTTCGCGCGACAGAAGAAGGCGGGACACCGGCGCTGAGGATCAAGCCGATTGTTCTGTACATCCGACCGTATTTGGAATACACGGAGAAAACCAATACTCATTCAGTATCTAGCTCGTCTAGCACGCTACAATCTGATGTTTCTTGGTCATCTAAATTTATAAAACTACTGCTCTCTGTTTTCAAAAGGGGTGGATGACACTAACAGAGGGTGGTGGTGCGCACGGTTAAGAGGCCAGCAAATTGGGAATAAAGTGACGGTCGCTCCACTGAATACCCCACTTCTTCACCTGAGGCTGTTATGACAAGGCTACGATCACGCAAGCACACTTCTCGAATTTGTATGTCAGCGTACATTTGCAATGCTGCCACTCTGTTCTTCCTACCCCTTTTCAGCTCTTACTAATCTCACAGCGATGCCGAAGAGAGCCGTTTTTGCTTGCACTTTTTGCCCCAGTGCACGCACGCTTCCTTGACTGTCTTCCTCAACCGTCGTGAAGAAGGAGTCTCTGATCATCTCGCTCGCAAACAAAATGTCTGCAACCACGCATTTTTACTTCTCTTCCTCCCCCTATCTCTCTTTTTCCAGTTATTCATATCTGTTTCCCATCTTTGTCATCTCAACTGTGTCTTATCTCATCTTCTCTTTTCTTTCTCCACTCTTTTTTTTGTATCTGTACTGCGTTGGCTTTTTCCATACTTTTCCACACACACAGGTGACTGATAATAACTTATCGCTTTGAAACTGCAGCACCTCAACTAACTGTGCATTTCTATTCTTTCTTCTTGGGTTTATCCTCCGATAATCTACTCCAGACACGAATGCTTCTTTTGTCTCGCATCGTCTCGTCGGTAAGAGAACATCAACATCAATGCTAACAACACAAGCAATTGCCGCCCAGCCGGCACCAGGCGGAAAATGAGAAGGGGGGGGGAGGGGGAGGGGGAAGGGCTTGTGGTCACTCACTCCATTGGCTCTCGAAGACTCGCTCCGTCCCATTCTTCACAAAGTTGGCGAACTGCGTCGTGGGTGCTGAAGTGCTGCCTGCTACACCTCGCTCTCCAATCTGTGCTCTAGCTACGCGAAAGGTGAAGTGATTAAACCTGTCTCTGACATTCAACGATATCGCATAATATATATCGAGCGGCTATTTTGTTATGTGACTGTTCCCCACTCTCTACTTTTTTTTAATCCCCCCCCCTTCGCCAAATGACATTGCCTTTCACCTTTCACCCACTCTATTTCTTATACTCCTCTTAAAAAACAGAATAATCGTCTCTAGTTTTAGAGTAATTAGCCCAAGCTTCAATTTGCCCTCTTCTTTCTTTATTTTTTGTTCACAAAAATACATACTTTCTAACCCCCCCCCCTCAAGTCCATCGGCAATGCCCCCCAAGCGTGCTACGCAGTCCCCGTCTGCCACTCTTGGCACCCCGCACGGAAGAGGTCTTGGCGCGGGCGGCGAGGGAGCCCCGCGCCCGCCGCAGCGCAGGAAGCGCGAGGGTGGCAGTCAGAGCGGCACCCCCGCCACCGCGACTGGCCCGGTTGGCCGCAAGAGGTCTCGTGGTGCGGTTCCCACCGTCGCGTCGCCTCCCCCCACCGCGGGCGGCATCCCCTTCAACACCCCAATCGCCGCCGCAGCCGGCGGGCAGCCTCCGACCGCGGAGCACTACGAAACGCTGCGCCGCCAGCTGGAGGGCTTTTTCGACGTGAAAACGTCTCGCCGCGGGAGCTGAGCAGCAAGGAGAGGGAGGCACTCAGGGCCATCGTCCGGCAGCTGAAGGGGGACCTCAGCGAGGAGCGGCTGCAACGGCTGACGGCAACGTCAACAACTGTGGATAGTTGGAAACTGGCACTTTCTGAGTCACCGTCAGACGACACCGTCGACGTCGCCACGGTGTTGGAGAAGTTCGCCACCTTCCGGTTCGGCATCCGGAGCCTCCCACCCGTAGCTGCCAAGCGTGCTGAGGCGGAGAACCACCTCGTGGACTTTCTCCTGAAGTCTGTGCTCCGTGATACGCTCGCGTCGTGTCTAGAGAAGCGTTTAAGTGAAGGACCACTCGTCTCCATTGCTCAAAAGTTTTCTACACCCTTTATTTGCTCTGCGGACTGCGCCAACACGTTCAACACTTCATTCGATGTCGTGAATGAAGGAGTAGTGAAGAACGAATTCGAAGGCAAGTATACAGATGTTAAAAAAAACATTCAAAAGCTCAAAATCTCTGCTGATGTCGAGGCGGTGTCGAGACGGAAAGCATTCCCCGTCGTCATCGGGGGAGAGAGTGGGAGCGGGAAGACGTTTTTTTCTGCACTGACGCCCAAATTCTTGCTGCAAGCGGAGAGCGCACAGGGTATACGTAAAAGCAACGTACTCACCATCTATACCTGCGCAGTAAGTCAGACGGACCGAGGAGCACCGGAGCTTTCTGCCGTCAAGAAATGTGATGCTGATCTTCAAGAGGCGAAGGCAAACAAGAAGTCGCTCGTAGAGTATTACGATCGGCGCACAGATGCAGCAGCCGCTTACCTGAAACTCCTTGTCCAGGATGCTATCGGCTACAGAGGCGAGTTGACGCTTCCCAAGGATCAACTGCGTGACCGCGTCTTTATCATTGTCGATGAGCTCTTTTCGCAGCCAGAGCTCTTTCGCTCGCTGCTCGTTTGGGGTACGCAGCAATATAGTCTGCTAGAATTCACCAAGGCTTTTGCCAAAAAAGCACAACTCATCTGCTGCAGCACTGGCAGCTGGAACTTTCGCTTAAATGAGGGAAGTATGCCGGGGTGGTACATCAGTACCATCATGCGGCCGTCGCCGCTTGTATTCCACCGTTTCGCTAGTGGTCAGAAAGATGCGGAGGAGTATTTGAAAACCCCTTTTTTCTTCGCCGTGGTGACGAACCGCCGCATTGGCGCCATCGCCGCTCATATCATGTGCGCGGAAGGAAATCCCAGCTCGAGACAGAACAACGTGACCCCGCCCGACAAGGCAGCGTCGCAGAACAATGGAGGAGCGCCGCCCTCAGAAAGCCCCAGCCTTCCAGGCAGTTTAAGTAGCGGCGTAGACTCGAGTGCCGGCCAGATTGCCTTCCGTGCCGTTCAGCAATACTGCAGTATGAACGACCTACGTCACTTTAGCGGATTCGCCGCAACCGCCGTCACGCTTGAGGGGCTGCGTCGCCTCATCGCCCACAGCCCGGCGGAACCGACGAGCGAGAGGCTGCTGTTCCAGTCGATGCACGACTGCAGCCCCCTCCAGCTCGGCACCTTCTCCGCCTGT
>JAQOSZ010000251.1:0-29182 GCA_030347455.1 Kentomonas sorsogonicus | reverse complement strand
CCACAAACTTTGCATTTGCGATGAGTCTGCTATCTGTGCACACATGCAGCGACTCTTTTCTCGTGAACAACATACACTTGTCATAGTTTTTGCTCTTTTTCTACGCTGTCCTTCCTTTTTCTATTATTATTCTTTCCTAGATGCGCTCTTTTTCTTTTCCCCTTTAGTCTCTTCCGCTTTCACATTACACTTTTGCTTCAAATCTCTCCAAAGAAAAGTCATTGAGGAGAGAGAAGGTAATAAGAGCCATACTTATTTACAATACCTACCCATTCGACTAACGTCAGCATGTGCGCGCGAGTACTTGAGCGTTTCAAAATTTGATGCTTTTTTTTTTTTTGAAGCGTCTTCTTTCCACAGTTGTATCTTGCTTACTCTGCGTGCAATGTTCTCTGGCGCTACTTCCTCTCTCTCTTTCCTCTAAATCTTATTCGTCCTTCTCCCTTTCCTTTCCTCTCGTTTTACAGTTCACATCAACAAGAAGCACCACATAGCCCCCCAAAAGCATCAACACACAACAGCAACAACATCAAAAACTAACATCAGAATAGTTGTTAACTTTCTATTACGATTTCCCCCCCATCTTTCGCTTTTTATCAACTGACCGAAACGGAAGTTTTCCATAGATTTTTTTTGTCCATATTCAATTGCTCGCCAGCTCCTTTTCAGCTCACTTCTTTTTTTTTACCCAAACGAAATAATTCATAGAAACTTTTTTTTTTAGCATCATAACTTGATCGACTACACAAACAAGCAAGCAAACAAATAATAATAATAATAAAACACACAGCAATATATAAGAAAAGATCAAAACTCCGCCATATCACCATCATGAGCCAAGTCAATCAGGACATCGCCGCTTCCGCTGCGGAGCAAAAGAAGAGGGAGACAGAGGAGGAGAAGGAAGAGAAGGAGGAAGAGGAACAGCGCGATGGGGCCTCCTCCGCCTCTGACAGTGAGGAAGAAATGGAGGAGATCGAAGAAGAGGATGAAGATGAAAATGATGAAGAAGAAGAGGAAGAAGACGCCTCGCAGCTGTTCCCCAGCGACGACGCCGCCGACGCGGCCCGCGCCGAGGGTCTCGCGCTGTACAACGCGTGCAAGTACGAGGAGGCCGTGGCGGTGAGCGAGCGCGTGGTGCGCTACTTCGACGCCAAGTACGGCTCCATCGTCGACCACAGCAATAGTAGTAATGCGACCGGCGACGGAAAGAAGCGGTCCTCGCGGAGGAGCAGGCGGGAGGAGAAGAGGAAGAGGAGGCAAATGAAGGAAGAGGCGGCGGCGGCTGCGGGGGCCGACGGTGGTGGCAGTAGTGACAACGACGACGGCGATAATGAAGAAACGGAAAAGGAGACACAGGCAAAGACGGAGGGAGAGCACCCGCAGGGCCCTGTGGTGGCGGGTGTGAAGCTACTCAACATGGGAAAGTACTTTCTGGACTACGGCCTCTGCCAGCTGCGTCTCATCCAGACCACCGACTACCACAATAGCATGCTGTCCCCCTCTGCGGCCGCCGACAGGAAGGAAAGCAATGCGGCTAGCACTACTAACAACAACAAGAGTAGTAGTAATAGTAATAACAAGGCCGGTAGCGACGGCGCTGCGGGTGCGGCAGCGCCGGGTGAGGAGGAGCGGGAGGAGGACCTTCGCACGTGCTACGTCAGCCTTGAGACTGCCCGCGTGAATCTGCAGAATCAGGAGAACTACCTCTATCAGTTTCTCCATGACGATAACAACAATGACGACAATAACAACCATAATAACAGTGGTGCTGCCCAAGACCAGAACGGTACGGCTTCCACTTCTTCCTCTTCTCCTAGCGGTAGTAATACCAACAACAATAACAATAACGACGACAACAACCTCTCCGCCGCCGCCGTCGCGGCCGCCGCCCACCGCGAGGTGTTGCTGATGCTGGCGGACACCCACAACGCCATTGGTCAGGTGTACGGCGAGCAAGAGAACTGCGACGCGGCCGTGCGAGAGTACGAGGCGGAGCTGGCCATCTACCGCAGCCTCAACGCCGCCGCCGAGGAGGAGGAGGAGGCGAAGGAAAAGAAGGAAAATAACAACAACAACAACAACAACAAAAATACGAAAACAAGTAACACACAGACTCCCGGCAGCAACGGCAGCAGCAGCAGCGTTAACGCGGAGAAGGTACCGCTGGGTCGCTTTATTTCCGCTCTCATTGGGATCGCCGACACCTACACGCGGGAGGCGGATTTCGCCGGCGCCGCGTCGTTTCTCGAGTCGGTACTGGGCGAGGTGCGGGGCTACTACGACTACAAGACAGGGGCGAACCATTCAACTGCTGATACGGGTGCCACCTCTTCTGATAATAAAAACAACAAGGACAACAACAACAACAACAACAATAACAACAATAATACTAGTGGTAGTGGCACCCACGACGCGCACACGGCGGCGCTGCTGCAGGAGCTCGAGGACATGTACGAGGACGCGCGGAGCATGGCACAGGGCGACACGTACAAGAAGATCCAGCAGGAGATTCAGCGTCAGTTCTCAACCAACGAGAGCGAGAGCATTCCGCTGAGTGCCGAGTTCTTTGACCGCCAGGAGGAGGAGGAGCGCGAGCAGCGGCAGCGGCACCCGTACGTCACAGACATGGACGACGGAAATAACAACAACAACAATAGTAATAACAGTAATAACAAGAGCCAGCATAGCAACAGTGGAAAGGGTCGTCCTCGGTTGGGTGGTAGTGGGGCTCCCTCGCTCTCAATGCCTGTGTCGTCCTCCGGCGTGGTGCTGGGGAGTCCCGGTAACTCCCGCATGGGCGGAGGCGGAGCGCCTTTCACTGCCTCCGCCGCCTCTGCTGCACCGCAGTATAACAGTTATGTGAAGCCGATTGGCAGTGGTAACGCCGCCACCACTAATAATAATAGTAATTTTGGGGCGCTCTCGATGATGAATGAAAACTCTTCTTCCCGCTCCTTTTTCCCCCCGCAAGGCATCGCGTCCTCTGGTAATTTGAACAGTAACAACAACAGCAACCACCAGCAGCAACATCAGCGCTCCAATACAGACGGAGGCGCAAATGCGGGTAGCGCTTCTGATGCAAACACAGCAACAGCAACGTCAGTAGTGGTTCATAAGGTGACGGCCCGCAAGAAGGCTAAGCAGCCAAGGACGGAGGCAACGACGCCGGCCACCACCAATAATGGTGCTGGTGCTGCTAGTGCTGGTGGTAACGGTGAGGCGAGTGGCGAGGCTCCGGCGCTTAAGAGGGCCAAGACAGAGTAAATGGATTTTTTATTATTATTTCCTGTCGCTCTCCCTCTCCCCCCCCCCCCCCTCTCTCTCTCTCTCTCTCTCTCTCTCTCTCTCTGTCTTGTCATCTCCTCCCTCTTTTGATTCGTTCAATAATTTGCCACCCAGAAGCAACAGAAAGAAAAAGGTGCTCTGAAATAAACTCTAGTGAAAGAGGAATGAAACAAAAATACGTTTTTTTTTCTTAAATAGTAAACGAATCTATTCAATCGTTGAGTAGTAAAGTGTCTCAACTTACACATAAAAAAGTGGTGTAAAAGGAGTCAACAATTCAATGGATATCATATTCTCTTGCCGTATTCACATTCTTTCTCTCTCAGAGAAGTTCGCTTTGTGCTACACACAAGTTGTTTCCCACATATATATAAATTCATGCTGGTTATCTCATATATTCCTTTTTTTTTTCCGTTTTGATCTCAATGCGTCGTGTGATTTTGCTCAACTCGTATTATTGATCAGCGATTCATTTCTCCTATCAATTCAATTCACTTAATCTCTTCTATTCATGGAGGAGACACGGTTGGCGATGAAAGGAGATAACGAACAAGTGAACAGATAAACTTGTCAAACGAGCTGTTATAACGCACGGAGATGAGACGCACCCCATAGATGTTTTTTTATTACTATTATTTATCATCATTGTCCTTAAAAACTTTGCTTTTATTTTTTCCTGTTTCATTTTTTTTGAAGCATCTAATTCATACTAACCACAAAAAAAATCGTGCATAAAACGATGAAAAGGAAAAGAAGGAAGGAAAGCTACCAGATGGAGTGTGTTTGAATTTCCTTGTCAAGATTAGCGCTTGCGCTTTTCCCCCTTTTTCTTGTTTACTCTATTTTGTAACGTAACTGTGTGTGTGCTGATCCACAGGAAAAGATTTTCGATACGTTGAATGAATGAATATAGTTTGTTGTTGGGAAACCAACATGTGATTCGTGTGGGATGACAAATTTGTACCATTAATTAGGTATTTTGCTTTCTTCTTCTCCAATATTTTCCCTTTCTTTCCCCTTCCCTCCGGCTCTTTTTCCTTTTTCTCACCTACAGTTCAGATACTATCCAAGCAATAGCACAACATACCTTTCTCTCCCCTCCCCTTGACCCGTGTCATGCCACTAACCACTGCGTACATTTAAAAGTTATTTTCATCTCTTCCTTCCTCACTCTTTCTCCTCCTTTTTTTTTTCTGGATGTGGCAGTTTCCCATCACCTCTTTCTCTTTATGCGAAAAACGATGACACATCGAGTAGGAGCAGCGGCGTCCCTCAACCCCACTGGTGGCCGCCGCCTCTGCTGCGGCTGCGGCTGCGTTTACGCTGACCCACAACAACAACAGCAGCAAGTACAACAACAAGTACAAACACACACGTTGGCAGATTCTCAGAGTGAGCCTGTGCCGCCATCTCAATCTTGCCAGAGGCATTCATGCAAATGCTCCAATATGCCCTCATGTCGCAGGACACGCGTCCGTGTGTCGGACTCTCACTGCCATTTGAAGGATCTGCTGATACGGCCGCGCGCCTGCGGTACGGGTGTTGCTGTTATACACACCAGCGACGGCACACGCGCCACCACCACCACTATTACCACTAATAACAAAGAGAGTATGGTTAGTCATAGCAATAGTACCAACAACAGCGGAGGTGTCGGCGCTGCTCACTCCTCGGTGGTGCTGTGCGGGGTGCATCCCCTCATTGACTGGCCGTCACTCTCGCAGGTGTATTGGGCACAGGAGAGGGAACACCAACAACACCAGCAGCATCAGCAAGAACAACAACAACAACAACCACAATATAATCAGCAAGAGATGCCTAGGGCGACGTCAGTACCCCCAGCAGCACCCACATCAACATTAACACCAACATTACCACCATCATCATCGTTGTTGTTGCCGTGCCGGGGCCGCGTGCGCGTGGGATTCGGCGTGCACCCGTGGTTTATACGGCATCGCCCGGCGGCGGTGGTGGCGGCGGCGCGCGAGGTGCTGCGGGCGCGACAGCAGCGGCGGGGGCGGGGCGCTCACCCACCGGGGGAAAACGAAGAAGAAAAAGAAGAAGATAAAGAGGTGGCGCGCGCACAGCCGCGCGATACGACGACTAGTTCTAGTAGTAGTAGTACTAGCGGTGGCACCAACGACAACATCAACAATAATAACAAGAACAACAACAATAGTGAAGTCGCCACGCGAGAGGCTGCGGTAACTGGAAGCACGAGGGACGACACTATTAATACTACTACTACTACTACTGCTAGTGCTGACAGCCGCAAGGACAACAACGCGCGGGGCAGCAGCAGCAGCGACGACGATGCACTTGTTGACGACCGTACGCTGGCGGCGGCGCTGCTGCTCCTGTTGGATGACTTTTTAGAGAGACACCCACACGCTATTGTGGGGGAGATTGGACTGGAAAAGGTCAAGGCAACAGGCAATAAGCGTAACAATAATAATATAATCATTGAAAATAATAATAAAAATAACAACAATAATGACGACACCACCGACAACAAGCATCAGTGCATCAACACAAAGACAAGCACTAGCACCAGCGTCACCATCCCTTCTTTTCCTTCTTCTTCTCCTTCTCCTTCCTCCCCCTCCGCTCTCGCCGCGGCCGACACGGCACTGCAGGAGTATGTCTTCGCCGGTCAGCTGCGGGCGGCGGCGCGGTGGTGCCGCCCCGTCTCTATTCACTGTGTGCGTTGCTACGGGCGGCTGGTGGATGTCATAGAGGGGACAGCCGTTGTGGCGGTGCCGAGCGACTCTATTAGCACCGCTGATATTAATGCGATTAACATTGCTGGTGGCGAAGTTGGAGGAGAAAAAGAAGGAGAAGGATGGGAAGGAGGTGATGGTGGTGGTGGCGGTGATGGTGGCGGTGGTGGTGCTGCCGCGGAAGCAAACGAGCACGTCAAAAGTGCCCCGGCCACTACTGCGTGCTTCTCTCCCCCGTCGCCGTTGTTATCTTCCCCCGCTGTCGCTACTAGTACATATGACAGCGATGGTACTAATCACAACACGACGACGAAGAGCCACAGCAATCACAATAACAGCAACATCAACAACAACAGCAACACCAACAACAACACAACACGACTATGCTTACCGTCGTCACCGCTGGCGCCCGTTTGTCTCAAAGGCTTGTGCCCTCCCGCGATTATAATGCACGCCTTCACCGGCGGCAGCGGCGTCGCGCGCACTCTCCTCTCCTTACGCAACGCCGCAACAGTCCCGACAGCAACAACAACAGCATCAACAACAGCAACAACAATGAAAACGGAAATGAAAACAGCCACCGTTATGCCACACTCGCCGCCGCCGCCGCCGTTGGCAGTAGCAGAGCCGCAACCCTCTGTATTCTTTCCTGCCGCCGCCTCCGCCTCCTCTTCCCCTTCTTCCTTTTCCTGTTCTCGTGCATCCCTGTGGTTGCCACGGCAGGGAGAGCGCGTGTGGAGAGTGAAGGATCGCATATACTTTGGAGTCGGGGCCCGCACCACGATGAGGCTAGGAGGCGCCGGCGGGAAAGAAGCAGAAAAAAGAGGAGGAGGCGGAGGCCACGAAAACCGTCAACATGACAGTATTGACAGTACTGCTGAGGAGACGAGCGATGTCCCCGTGATGCAACAAGAACAACAACAAGAACAACAACAATCGCCATCAGGGGTAGCGGCGATTGCGAAGAAGAATAAAAACAACACGAAGCGCAGCAACGGTGACAAAAGGGCCAATCGTAGTAATAATAATAAAAAGAATAAAAATAGCAATAACGGCGCCAACTCCCTGGAGGGTTTACTGACGCTTTTGCTAGAAAAGAGGCGGATGCTGCTAGAATCGGACACGTTTTACAACGTCACCGTACATAATAATCACTCTTCTTCCTCTTGCTGTTGCGACTCGTATAGTTTAAGTTCACCGCCGCCGCCTCCGACTCTCTGCCACTGCGTGTGCGCGTATTACGTCACTGATGACGTATACAAGTCACCTGACAAAAACGAGAACAACAACAACAGCAGCAGGAACGGCGGTCGCCAGCAGCAGCAAGAGCAACAACCGCCACACGCGGGCGAAGCAATAATAATAAACACCCTAGATGAAAATATCAATAACAATAAGAATACCAACGCCACTATTTCGGCGATCGATACGATGGATGTTGTCACCGCTCACACGTCTACACGCGATGCCAACGACAACGGCGCCGCTGCTAATTCGGTGCTTGCTGCTGCGGCGGCGGCGACGCCGGAGGGAGGGCCTACACAAATGACCTGCGGTGGTAACTATCAGAGGAGGGCCTCCTACAGTAACAACAACAACAATGACAATGCTAATAATATTTCTACTATTAATAGTACAGACCGAAGGGAAGCAGCCGCCGCCGCCGCTCGCAGCTGCTCTTCTCCCGCCTCCCCCTCTCTCCCCTCCTCCTCCTCCTCCCACTCTTCAATGTGTGACTCGCGTTGCTGCTGTTGCTGTTGCTGCTGCTCTGTGTCCCCTGCGTTGGCGGCTCTGCCGATGCAAATTGCCTCTGTACTCTCACAGGAGGCGGCGGCGGCACAGGAAGGGCAAAGCATAGCGGAGGAAAAGAAGAAGAAGAAAGAGGGAGGAGGAGGAACTGTTGTTAGTGCTACCAGTGGTGGTAGTGTTGTCAGGCAGGAAGAGGAGGTGTCTCGGACAGCGTGGACGGCAGGGACAATAGAGGAGATCTGTGAAGAGACTTATCGCTCTGTTTTTTCCTCCTTTTGATTGATGGACGTTTATATATGTATTTGTTTTATTATCTGTATGAATACAGTGCTGCTTTCTGTCACGGCTCTTTTTTTTTCTTTGTGTGTGTACGTGTGTGTGCGCGCTCTGCTCTTTCCTTATCAAAAGAAAAAAAAAAAAGAGCAAAAAGACTCAAAAGTAAAAAAGAAAAATTCTGTTGTTGCGTTTTTCATTCCTTCCTTTTCTCTTGTTGTTATTGCTATTGTACAATTCATTCAATGCTCGTCATATTTATGATGAGGATGATGATGTCTACTCTTTTCCACAGTGCCAGCAAACAAATGCACACATTAAATAATAATAATAATAATAATAATAACAACAAAATACGTCGGCATACTACACAAAAGAGAAGAAAATGTCCCCCCCCTCTTTTCTTCTCTTCTTCTCAGTATCACTTCATTCATTTTATCTCTTCTTCTTTCCCCTTCTTCTTTTTTTCCTGCCAACTTTCCTCTCAATCACAATAATAACAATATTAATAATAATAATAAAGCAGTAAGAGTTACTACGCAACGTAAAAAGAGAGGGTTGTTATTTTTTTTTTCTTTTGTTTAAGTAATAACAATAAACCATTCGCAGCTCTTCCCTACTCTGGCCAGGTATTACTGTAGACGTACAAAGATAATTTAAGAACGTATTTCCTTTTCCCGTCAATAAAGGGGCGAAAGAAACAGTGAAAGTAAAGATAAGCCTTTTTTTTTTTAATTCTTCTCTGCTCCGCTTTTCTTTCTTTGGTCTACACGTTTCGTGTTGTGTGCGTTTTTGTTGATTTGTTTCTTTTTTTTTTTTATTTTTCTTTTTTCTTTTTAAAACCTCAGACTCTGTACCATCTCTCTCTCTCACTCCGTCTCTCTTACCCGACACACAAATCAATTACAAACACACACACACTTCAACAAGACTAGTATTAAAGCGAAAAGAAAAAAAAACCTCAGACTACAACAACAGAAACAGAAAAGTGAAAGGCTTCCATCTGTTTCTCTTTTTTTTCTACCATTGAAGAAAAAAAAAAAAGAAAATCATACTTTCGACTGTCTCGTTTCTCGAACTTTTTTGAGTAAACGCGTTTTGTTTTGTATTTATTACTTTTTTTTCCCTTCTATTAATAATATTTTTTCTTCTTCAGACATTTTTCTCATTTTTTCTTTTTTGGTAAACACATAACTTAAAACATTTTCTTTTTTTTTCTTCCGAACTGTTTTTCATCATCTTCTTCTTCACAAATCACACATTTCGTTTTTCGTATTTACTAATTCCAACTTGTCTTTTTCTTTTTTTTTTTACACATAAACATAAACATATATATATCGTCTCTTTTTCCGTCTTCTCCGAACATATTTCCTCTGTTTTCTCACGTTATTATTATTCTTGTATTATTATTACTATTATTATTATTATTTTCACTTGTCTCAGTATCCGCGGTTAGCCCTCTCTCACGCCTACTGCCAAATTATTGCTGATTAGTCTTTTTTCGTATTCCCCCCTTTTCTTATTTTTCTTCCTTTTATTTCTCAATTTTCGAGTTTTAATCTCTTTGTTCCGTTTTTGTCTCCATTCAAACATTACTTATCGACTTTTTCTTTGTCTTTTCTCACCTTCTTTCTTTCCTCCTCTGTTTCTATTTCTATTTCTCTCTCTCTCTCTCTCTCTCTCTCACACATTCCCTATTTCGGTTTTTTTTTTCTTTCTATTCCGATTTCTCTCTCTCCCTACCGTCTTCTTTCCTTATTCCTCCGCTTTACTAGGCTCAGCCAGAGTAACACAAGTAAAAGAAAAGGAAAAAGAATTGAAGTCACTTCCGCAACCCCCATACCTCCGAACTTTTTCCCCCCCCTCTCTCTCTACACACACACACACACACACACACACACACTTCTCTACTACTTTCCCATTTTTTTTTTTTGAATTTGAGTGTTTGTTTCCAATTCCGTTTTTACCCCCCGTTTTGTTTCCCCACCCTAATCTGTTTTTCTCTTTTTTTGTTCTTTATTTTTTCTAAATCTCTTTCTTCTTCTCTGCTTGTTTTGCGTTTTTCATTCTCTCCATCCCTCTTCCCTCTCTCGGTGCCTGTTGTTATTTTGAGAAGAGAAAAAAAAAACAGATTAAAAACAAACAACCAAGCAGAGATAGAAAAAAGAGAAACTGAAAAAAAAAGAAACAAATCAATATTCAATCCGAATTACATTCTCTATCTCCCTCTGTTTCTATTTTTTTTTTTACGTCTTTACGTGTATATGTATATATGTGAAGGACATTCTTTTCATTTTATTTTTTTATAATCAGATTTTTTTTTCATTTTATATATATTATCTGCATTTTTTTTCTTAGTTGCACGGAAATAATTAGTAAGAGAGTTCAGTAGACATCTTCACAGTCTCTGTTTCTCTTTTTTTTTTTGATTTATTACTCCATTTTCCCGTTTCTTTTTTCTTTGTGTTTTTTTTTAATCATTTTCATCCGACTTTTATTTTTATTTGATTCACAAATCCGAAACGTTTTTTTTTTTTTGCTTCAGCAGTCTTCTTCATTATTTTTTTTTTTGGCATTGCAATATCATATTTGCCATTTGGAGAGGAAAGTTAAAAAAAAAAAAGTAGACAAAGAACACACAGACAAATCAGAAGAAGAAGTGTGGGACAAGAGACGGCGACTGCGATTCTACAAACAAACAATTGAAACGAGTGTATCGAAAGGAAAAAAAGCAAAAGCAAAAGAGTATTAGGCAGGAAAGCAAACTTTTACTATAATAATAGCAATAATAGCAGTACGAAAACCCAAACCGAAACTACAAGCAAGCAAACATCATCACCAAAGCAAATCAATCCCGATAACAAATAATAATAGTAAACAAGCAATCAACAAGAATAACAAAAACGGCGGTAAGAAAAACCCTCTATCAAAAACATACACAGAACCACACCTGGAAATGCCTCTGCTTGTGAGCAGACTCTATGACCGCGTCTCCACTCAACAGCAACAACAACAACGCCAGGTAGAAGAGGAAGAAGAAATACAAAGACAGAGAGAAAGACAGCACCAATGGCGACGAATGCAGCAAGAGGAGGCATATGACCAAGTGGTAGGAGCAGAGACAGAAGAGGAGGAATACCAGCAAGTGGGAATGTTAACGGAAATGATGCAAACGCCGACGGCAATGACAGAGGAACAAAAGACCACACACAGAGCGACAGGTGATACCTTTTACTCGTTATTCTTCGGTAATACTACTACTAGCAGTATTAAAACTAAAAA
The DNA here is from genome assembly GCA_030347455.1 of Kentomonas sorsogonicus. Classification (NCBI taxonomy): domain Eukaryota; phylum Euglenozoa; class Kinetoplastea; order Trypanosomatida; family Trypanosomatidae; genus Kentomonas; species Kentomonas sorsogonicus. Next base: position 17,870 of record JAQOSZ010000251.1, on the reverse strand, counting down.
CAATAATAATAATAATAATAATGATAATAATAATAATAATAATAATAATAATAATAATAATAATAATAATAATAATAATAATAATATCTTCACGATCTCTCCAGGAGGCACCGTCGGCGGTCCCAACACTCCGATTCTGTCCTACACAAATGTACCAGAGGAATGCAACTACTTCTCTAATAATAACAGTATTGCTACTAGTACTACTAGTACTACTACTAATAATAATAATATCCGAGACAGCGGTTATGACATTGCTAGTCGTCCCACTCCCAGCGAGCAACACAGCCACAGCCACATTATTCATCAAGTGGATAACTCGCATACCAATAGTGTGAATACGAGCCGCAGAGCCGCCAAGAGTAGTACCGACGACAGTATAAACGACGGGAGGAACATTCTACGTAATAACACCAACAGCACCACCAGCTACAATAGCCATAACGCTAATGACACTATCCATCTCAATCCCATCAATAGAAGCAGTAACAACAGCAATAATAATAATAATAATAATAATAATAATAATACTACTAATAATAATAATAGTACTAGTATCAATAGTATCCGTATCGGCGGCTGCAGCGGTAATGTGTCCCCTCTTATCAACCACGCCCCACACAGCAGCTATAATTACACATACAGTGAGCGCCGCCTCGCCGCACTCCCCCCTGCTTCTGCTTCCTCTTGTTGTTGTTTTGTTTCTTCTGCGTCTTCTTTTCCTCTTTTTACGTCTCCCCATTTGTCGACTCCATGTGATGACACTGAGGGGAGTGGCAGCAGCATAATCAGAAGTAACAAAAACAACAACAAGATCGCCACTACCGAGCGTAATAACAACGCTTTATTGTCAAGAGAGGAAGAGGAGGAGAAGGAGGAAACAGCACCACCACCAGCGGCAACAGGGACAGCAGCGGCGGCAACTCCACTCCCACTACAAACAACAACAAGAACAACAACAACAGAAGCCACATCACCCCCATTATATGTATCAACAGCGGCAGGGGGGTGCCCCGCGACGCCCTTTTCACGCTGTCTGCCGGCGCCCCCTCCTCTCTCTGAGTTTCCTTCTTCTTCTCTTCTTCCTCCTCCTCTTCTTCTCACTCCTCGCCTTACTCCCATCACTGCCACTGCCAACGCCAGCAGCCGCCACCGCCACCACCACCACCACCGCTGCTGTTGCTGCGATGCTTCGCCGCCTCTGTTACCGCCCCCGCCGCTCCATGCTACACCAGACACATTAACACTGCCGGCAACAGTAACATCAACAAGAACAACAGTAACATCAGTGCCGTTAGTGCATAAACACTCGACGCCGGCGCAGGCGACGGCTGTGTGTGGTCTGCTACACACCCCTCCTCCTCCACCTCCACCGCCGCCGCCTCCTGCGATGGTGATAGCGGCTGCTGCTTACGCTGCTAGGCCCTCTTTCGTACTCCCGCCCGCCGTAACCATTACCACAGACGTGCACACAGGTGCGAGGAAACTACCACCACCCGCCAACACCACTGCCTCCACCTCTCACATTGTTACTCATACTTCTAACGGCGACACGGCCAGCGACGGCGGCAGCGGCGGTGACGGTGTCTTTTTCTTTTCCCCCGGCGGTGTGTGTGGCGGCGACTGCGGCAGCTGCAGCAGCGACAGTTGTGGTTGCGGCTCCTCGCCGGTGGGCTTGGGTGGTGTCTGCGGCGCTAGCGCCTCTGTCCCGCGTGCGAGAGATAATAATAATAATAATAACAATGATAATAATAGTAATAGTGATGTGGCGGCGCGCCGTCGCGGTCAACAGCAACAACATCAACAACAGCAGTACCACCGCTGCCACCACCACCGCCGCTGCCGTGGTACGAATGGACAGGGAGATAAAAATAATAATAATAATAATAATAACAACAGCAAAGCAGATGATGACGAAAGTGATGATGATAATGTCAGTGTCTTTAATAGTAATCATAATTACGCTAATAATAATAATAATAATAATAATGGGAGGGAGGATTCCGTGCGTGTTGTGTACCACACAAGTGTGGCAGAGCCCGCCCTGTGCGCCGTGGGCGGCGGCGGTCTTTTTCTCTGCTTTCCCGAGAATGAAGAAGAGTACGATCAACACGAGGAAAAGTCACACGCACATTTCGAAAGAAGTAAAGTCGCCGGACAGTACTATTATGACCCAAATGCACTTTGAATTAGTTGCCATTTCTTTTTTTTTTCCTGGACTCACACATACACACATCTTTTTTTATCTCTCTTTTTTTTTTCTTTCTTTCAGTACACATTACTTATTATTATTATGAGTATTTTCGCCTCTGTGAATCTCTCCATTTCTCCAGAGTTTTTTTTTTCAAATCTTGTTGTTTTTGTTGTTTTGATTTCCCCCCTCCCCCCTTGTTGACTCTGCCAGCAAGCAAGAGGACAAGACCAAAAAGAAAGAAAAAAAATCAACAACTGTAACGATGTCATCATCATTATTCTTCTCTTCTTTGTATGCCTGTTTCCTTTCCTTTTTTTTTTCCTCTCTCTCCTTGTGCCGTTTTGTCTTCGGATCACTCACGTTCTCAAAGGTATGAATCATGATGCCGTTTCTTCACGTTTTCTCTTCTTCTGTTTGTCTCTCTCTATTTCTCTCCCCCCCTCAGTCTTTTTCTTTTCTATTTCTTATGCCGATAGTACACACACACGCAGACGTCGTCATCGGGCCCTTCACTGTTGTCTCTTCAATATATATATGAAATACATTTTTTCCCGTATTTCTTTTTATCATCTGTATACTTTTTTGAGTAGCACACACATTTTTTTTCTCTCTCTCTCTTTTCTTCTTTTCTTTTTAATCATACACACATATACATGACGTTTTTTTCTTCTCTTTTTTTTCTTCTCTTCTTTACTCAGATTCGTTCTCTTTCTTTCTTTCTCTTTTCTGCCGGTTTACCCCCTTTTTTCTTTTGTCTGTTTTTCTTCTTACTCTTCTCTTACAAAACACGTTTCGTCCTTTTTTCTTTTTTTTTATAATGTTTCTTCTCTTTGTTTTAATGTGTTTTTTTTTTTATTCTTTCCCGTATTTTTGCCTCTCTCCCTCTTTCTTTCCGTTGCTTCCATCTTTTTTCCTTTTTAATTCTTCATTAACGGTCGATTCATTTTCTTTTCCTCTCTCCTCTTTTTTTTTCCTCCACGAAAAAACAACAACAAAAATATTATTACTGTTCTCCCTCGACTCTCAGTATCGTCATTCCAATTTCCTCGTTTTTCTTTATTAGTATCGTTATTTTGATGTCCCGTCTCCCTCACTTTGTTTACTATTCCCTCCCCCCCCCCCCCCACCTCCTGCCTATCCCTCCCTCTCTCTCTCTCTCTCTCTCTCTCTCTCTCTCTCTCTCTCTTTCCCTTCCTACTGTGATGGCTACATCCCCCCCTTCCTTTCCCCTTTACTTTTTCCCTGTTTTTCCCTCTTCACCTTTTCCTCTTTCCCCTTTTCCCTTTTCCCTTTTCCCTCTTTCCTTTTTTTCATTTTCATTTTCCTTTTTCTCTTTTCTTTTCTTTTCTTTTCTTTTCTTCGCTTCTTTTTTCCTCCCCCTCTCTCTCTGTTACTCTCTGAGCTTCTCACAACTAGAAGAAGTTTCGATATATATATACATATCGCAATAGGAGAGGATGGAGTCTCGAACGGAACACAAAATGAGGAGAGGAAAAAAAAGAAAAGCAGAGAAGGTGAAATAATAGAATTAAGAAAAGAAGAGAAGAAAAACATTAGTAACAATCACATCGGTAACAAAATCAGAGGACCCAAAGTCGTTCATGAAATGATACATATATATAATTAAATTATTAAATACATATACACAAATGCAGTCAAATATCAACAGTTGAAACACAAGAGAAAGTGAAATAGAAACAGGACAAAAGCTATATATACACTTATTAATATATTATTATTATTATTATTTTTTTTTTGTTAATAGTCACGCAAATCTTTTTATTAACGACACGAAAAAAAAGTAACAAACACATACACTGACCAAATTCATTATGAATTATTTTTTCTTATAATCATTTCCCCCTTTTTCCATTTATCCCACATTTAAATCACTTTTTGTTTTTCTATAATCATAACTACCTCCCTCTCTTTTCACCGATCTCCCCAAATTTCTTTTTAAAAATATTGTTATTTCCTTCATTTCCCTTTCTCTCTCTCTCTCTCTTGAGAAAAACCGGAGTTTCCGAATTTCTTCCTCCTCTGACTTCCCCCCCCTCCCTCCATTCATTATGATTTCTCACTACTGTTTTTTCTTTGTTCTTTTTGTTTTTTCTGTTCTTTATGTTCTTTCCTTTTTTTTTTGTGGTTGTTATTGCCAGACCTCCATGCGTCTGTTTCTTTTTTTTTCCGTTTCTATTTCTTCTTTCAATTACTATTATTTGGAGAGGAGAAAGTTAATCAAACAAGTGCAGAATGAGAGACAATACACGACAACACAATCCTCCACCAACTGTATCTAGATGCAAATATCAAAACACCATAGAAAAGAAATGGAAAAAAAATCACTTTTCATACGAAAATGAAGATCACCTCTGGTGCGCTCCAAAACAACAACAAACAAAAATCCAAACACAAACAAAGAATGAAAAGACGGCAACAAAAACAGTAACAACAATCAGATTATCTTATTAAATTCAAGATTACGATTATAATTATGCTTTTTTTTTTGTTTGCTTTGCATAAAAATCACAACGATCATCGTTCCCACCTACTATGACTACTTTTTTTCCCCTTCCATAATTCTCTTCCTTTGCCGCTGCGTCGTTTGTTTTCTTCTTCTTCTTCCTCTTCTTCTTCTTCTTTTCTTCTACTTTTCCGACTTCTTCTCACTCCATCACGAGAGGGTGCAGATGACGGAAAAAAGTAAAGAAGTTGGGGGGAAAAAAGAATACAGTAAAACAAAATGAGTGCGCAATTATACAGCGATAGACCACTGACAAAAAAAATGCATAAAAAAATACATATTAACTAAGATCCTGAATCAAACAATCCACTTCCCTCTGAGTTTTCCCCCTGAGTTGTATACAATGTGTGTGTGTATGTACGAGTCTTCTCTTTGTTCACTGTGTTCTCTTTTCTACACTCTTCTCTATTCTGCATCCGCACCGCAATTTTCTTCCCCCCCCCCCCATCTGTGCATTGCAGTCACTGAACTTGAAACATATGTCTTACTCTCATGTTTCTCTTCTTGTTTGCCCCTGAATTGTTTCCTCTTTTTTTCTCTCACATATGTTTCGCCACCTCTTTCTTCTCTTCCTTTCCTCATTCTCTGCGCTCCGCACCCTCTCTCTTGTAAGATTAAAAGAACGCCCTTCACTTTACGCTCTCTAAACACTCACACACAGTCTACAGCCGCCTCTATTTACTGGAGAAAAAAAGAAATAAAGCAAATCTTAACCGAGCAAATCGGCAAGAACAGCAGCAGCAATAGCAGCAACAGTCGTCTAGGAACATACATACACACGCAAGCAAAAGCTACACACCAACAAACAAATAAAGAAGGAAAGAAAGAAGAAAATAAAGATGACCACCTTTGCTCTCTTCTCCTCTGCCAAGAGCCGCAGCAGCCGCCGCAGCCGCCGCGCCGCCCCCTTTTCCCTCGCCTCCCTCGCCGCCGCCTGCGTCCTGCTTGTGGCTCTCTTCTCCCTGAGCGGCGGCAGCGCCTCCTTCTCTTCTTTTCATGTGTCGGCGGCCTGCACGCTGCCCAACTGTCTCCTCTGCTCCGCCACGAGCACGACCGCCTGCGAGCAGTGCGAGGGTGGGTACATCAAGATGAACGACGGCCGCTGCCGCGCCGCGTGCGACGTGGATTACTGCGCCGCCTGCCAGGCCGGCAACCCGTACGTGTGCAACACCTGCATCGACGGTTTTGAGCTCCGCAACTCGGCCTGCGTTATCAAGGACGCGGCCGCCGCCCCTACTACTAGTGCTGCTGTGATGATGACAGGGGCTTTTGTTGTTGCTGCCGCCGCCGCCGCCGCTGGTGCTGCGCTGTAAAGAAGTTGGAAAGAGAAACACTCAGAGGTTTTCTTGTTCGAACCTTTTTGTTTGTTTTTCTTTTTTTCTTTCTTTCGTTCTTTCTTCTCGGCAGTGAAATTAGTGTCAGACGCTGGAAAAAAAGGCTTAAAAAAAAAAAAACAGCCACAACAACGCACAGCAGTTGAAGAGTGTTTTTATGAGGGGAGAGGGAGAGGAGAGCGTAAAGAGATGAATCTCGCAAGACAGGAGAAAGAACACAGAGAGAGAGAGGCTGTACGGCGCGACACCTCGCACTTACGCTGACTTTTGCTCTCTCTCTCTCTTTTTCGTTTCTACTCTTCCTCTTTCCTTCCCTCTCCTTCCGCTTTCTTTTCCGCGTTCTCACTTTTTTTTTTTAAATTTCTCATAACATAAGCTGTATCCTTTTATTTTCTATATTTATTGTTTTTATTGTTTTTTTTTTATCTCCCTTACACTTTCCCACTCTTACACTTCCACAGTCATCCTCTTCTCTGTTAAATCTACACCACCTTTTTTTTTCCTTTTCTTTTTCCTACTTCTGCCTCTACTTTCCGCGTTCTCACTGATTTTCACTCTCTTTGTTTTTTTTTTCCTGTGCTTTTTTTTTCTTTCTTGGTGTTGTGTTCTCCATTGATCAGACGTCTATGTGTGTGCCAGAATTATTATTATCATTGTTGTTATTATTGTGATATATTTTTCTTGTTGCACACTCATGCATCTGTCTACCTCAAAATGCAAAAGGAAGAAACAAAAAGGAAGAAATGAACAACATAAACAACATCAAAGATTAATGGCCGGGAGAATCAAACAAACAAACAAAAACAAAGAAAAAAGAAGACATACTTTGAGAAAATATTTATATCCGTGTCTAGGCGACCGGATAAGGAAAGTACGCAGAAACAGATCTATATTGGGTGAGTAGAATAATGAAATTGGAAAAAAAAAACACCAAAAAGATGAGGTGAGAAAGTAACATCAACAACAGCAACAACAATAGAAAATAAAGAAGAAAAATAAAAAAGAAGCGATATATACATATATGTATATCAACGGTTTAAAGTCACATTTCAGTTTCTCCTCTTTTCCCCCTCGTCGTTCTTCTTCTTCCTAATGGAAAGTCAGACATGAGGAACTCTCTCCCACGTGGGAATGTCTTTATTGTTGTTTCTGTTGTTTCTGTTGTTTCCTCCTCTTGCTTTGGTCTCTCCGTTTCATCTCTTTTTTTTTTTCTCTTATTATTATTATTATCATTATTTTTTTCTTCTTTTCTGAGTGTTTAGGGTTTTTGTTTTTCCTTTTCATTGTGTATTCGACAGCTAAAAAAAAGAAATTAAAGGTAAAATTTACTGTAACTCCCTATCATCAGCTGAGAAAAGAAGTAAATGAAATATCGGTTCAAATACAATTCTTGTTTTTTTTTTCATTTTTGCGGTCAATTCAAACCGCCTGTTGGTTCTCTCATCATGTGCATATGATTTTTTTCCCCTCCCGTTTCTTTTTTCTTCTCTTTTTTATTGAAATGAAACGGGTGGAGATTTCCTTTCCCCCCTCCCAAACCCTTATGAGAGATCAAGTAAAAACATTTTTTTCTTTTCTAAAAAAGGTAATACATTGTTCCTCCAGTTTTCTTTGATTATTATTTTTTTCATCCCGTCAATGAATGTTGTCCTTTCCCTTTCTCTTTTCCTTTCTAAACATTTATTTTTATTTTTTATTCTATTATTATTATTGTTTTTTTTTTCCCCCCTTCAGTGTTATTTGAATTCATCCCGCATACTTCTTTCATTTTTCTGTCTTCTGTTTTTTTTTTTTTAAACCTCACGGTCTTCTCCGTCTTTTATTTCAGGCGAAGGAATACATTCCTCTCTCTTTTCTCGTGCTGATTGTTTTCCTCGAGGCTCTGTACTGAAGAGATGGATCTGACCGCTGATTTTTTATAGAAAAGACGAAAGGTTAAAGAAGAAGAAGAAGAAAAAAAAAAGAACAACAATGTATGCGAAATTGAAAAAAAAAGAAGTAAAAACATATATTTTTCTATTAATTTTTTGTTCAATATATATACAGCGAAGAAAATGATGGGAAAACAAACAAACAAAAAAAAACTAACAATAAAAGAGTGAATACCAATGCACAGTCTCGCGCATGAATATGTAGAAATAATGGTACATGAACGCATTTCTTCATTGGGAATAGTGCCGCACACATTTCTCTCTCTCTCTGTGTGTTTGTGTATGTGGTGTTGCGTGAGCCTTTGTACATCTGCTGACGGTTCGTTGTAATGAGTGATGGATGTTTTTTTTTTTTTTCTATCTGAGAGGGGAAAAAAAGATTTCTCTCACTCGACACACGTTAATGTGGCCTACGGTCTGCACTTGCCCCTGCTCCCTTCTCCTCTCCCTTTTCCTTACTCTCTTTACCTAAACTACAGATTTAAACTAAGCCCTCCACAGCACCCAAATCTCACTAAACAAACCAGCCCTCAGCTCTCTTTTCCACCCGCAGCCAGCTTCACTAGCATACACACGCATACAAGCTCTCTCTCTCTCTCTCCCATCCTAAGGCAAAGCCAAAGCGAAATAGAGAAGGAGTAAAAAAAAAAAGTACGCTAAAACCCCCATATATACACACACACACACACACATACAGCACAAAGAAAGATGTCCACCTTTGCTCTCTTCTCCTCTGCCAAGACTCGCAGCAGCCACAGCAGCCGCAGCAGCCGCCGCGCCGCCCCCTTTTCCCTCGCCTCCCTCGCCGCCGCCTGCGTCCTTCTTGTGGCTCTCTTCTCCCTGAGCGGCGGCAGCGGTGCCTCTTCCTCCGCCCTGTACGTGTCTGCGGCCGGCACCACCTGCACGGCGCCGCGCTGCGCGACCTGCCAGCCCGGCAGCACTACCGTGTGCCTCAACTGCGACGAGGGCTTCCACAACCCCGGCGACGGCGTGTGCCGCGCGGACTGTCGCGTGGAGTTCTGCGCGCAGTGCAAGCTCAACAACCCGTACGTGTGCGAGCAGTGTAACATGGGCTTTGAGGTGCGCAACTCCGGCTGCGTCATCAAGGACGCTGCCGCTACTGCTGCTGCTGGGGGCTTGGTGGCGTTCTTTACCGCCGCCGCCGCCGCCGCCGCTGCTGCACTTTAACACATATATCTATATTACATCAACGATAATGATGATGACCATAACAGCAGCGGTAGCAACAACAGAAGCTAGAATGAGAAATGCATGATTTCACTTGTTTTGTTTTTGTTTTTGTTTTTCGTTTTTGTTTTTCTTCGCCCATCGTCTTTCCCCCTTTGCCTTACTTTCTTCTTTCCTTGTTGTGGAAATGTAGAGAGCTAGTGTGGTGGCAAAGCAAAACACAAAACAAAACAGAAACACAAAAACAACACGCAATAACGATGATTATAAGCGAGAAGAAGAAAAGTTGGCGATACAAAGAGAGAGGGGGAGAAAGGAAGAAAGAAAGATAAGGAGAAGATCATCAAAAGAAGCTGAGAAACCGCGACACCTCGCACTCTCTCTGATTCTCTCGCACGTACCCTTCAACATCGCTCCTTATCTCTTCTCTCTCTCTCTTTCTCTCTGTGATCTCCTCTCTTCTTTTTCTTTTTCCCCTCTGCCTACACGCATCTTTTTCGTAATTTAAGCTGTATCTCTTTTTGTTTTATGCTTCTAAAGTTTTTTCCTCCCCCCTCCCCTCCCCCGGCCACCTTTCCACTCTTACACCTTTTATTTTACACACAAACAACAGATGAGAGAAACACGCACTTGTACACATTTCCCCTCGCATCTTATCTGTTAAAAGCAGGAAAAAAAAAGAGGTGGAAAAAAAAAGCACATATCCTTCCTTAGCTCTCTTTTTGTGTGCTCTTGTTCATCTTCTCTCTACTGTTTTTTCTCCTAATTTTCAGTTTTTTTTTCTGTTTTCAAATACACACATACATTTTTATATATAGTCCGATTGTTTAATTTTTTTCTTTTTTTTTTCTCTCTATCCCCCGTTCTTCCGCCTATTCTCTCCACTCTCGCACTCCGCTCTCCGCTCTCTTCTCTCTTCTCTATTGTCCTGTAGTGCATTCATCCTCTACTTCCTTCTACATGTGCTGTACATGACTGCTTTGCTTCTCTGCACACACACCTACTAACACACACTCACTCACACACGAACGCGGTTGCAGACAGTGATGCCGAGAGAGAGAGAGGGAGAGAGAGAGGGAGAGAGAGAGAGAGAATGTAACCGTGTCTATGCGACCGGTTTGGAATACTAAAAAACAACAACAACAACAACAACAGAAAAAACAAACACAAAAAACAAACAAACAAACAAACAAACAAACAAAACAACCTCAACAATTAAAAAAAAAAAAAGAGTATACAGAGACGGTGAGAGTAGAAGCGAGAATGAAAATAATAAAAAAAAGGTAAAAATAATGTGAATAAAAAATAGAGAGAGAGAGAGAGAGCTAACGCACATAGGCGAACAACGGCAGCAACACCAACATAAATGAATTCTGCTATGTGTTTTTTTCCCCCTTTTCTCTTCCTTCTTCTTCTTCTTCTGAAAGCTGAAAGGAAATGCCGACATCCGTATCTTCGCTGTTTTTTTTTTTTTTTTTGTTGTTGTTGTTGTTACTGTGATCTTTTAATATTCTTTTTTTTTTCATTCTCCATCTTTCTCTCTTTTGTGTTTTCCTCTATTGATTATCTCACTATTTATTATTATTTTTTTCTCACTATATATTTTTCTGGCAGTTTAAAAACAATCATATAATAATAAACATAGTACTAGAGATCTCAATTGTCGGCGTCAAAAAAAAAAAAATGAAAGAAAAAAAGAACAGTTGATATTTGACTCTCAAATTTTTCTCAACGGTGAATTTAAACCGACGGTGTCTATATCCTCTTTCTTCTGTGCATATGTTGTTCCCATCTTCTGCTTCTTTCTTCTTCCTCGATTGGGAGAGAAAAAAGGAAACAGGTGTAGTTTTTTTTTTTTAATTCTCACTTATTATTTTCTTTATTTTTACATAACGGAACTGCCTTTTTTTCTCTCTCTCTTTTTCTCTTTCTCTTTCTCTTTCTTTTCACTTTCTTTTCCATTTCAATCACGAAAACAGAGTTCAAAAGAAGAAAAAGAAGAAGAAAAATTTATTGTCGTATCAACAACTACGAAGTACGTGTTGTTTTCCTTTCGTGTTGAAAAAAAATAAATAAATGAGTCTTCCCCCCCCCCCCCTTCCTCTTCCTCAAACGTTTTTTTATTTGTTTTGTTGTCCGATCCTTTTTTATTTGTATCTTTTATAAAATTATTTTTTTTTATCTATTTCAAAGTAGTTTTTGAAGAGAGGGAAAACAATAGTGATCAAGTATTTCTTCTTTGTGCCTTTTTTCCCCCCTCTTTCCCTCTTTTCCTCGTTCCTTTTTTTTCTTTTTATAACTTCTCCTCGTCTCGATTCGGTGCACTTCAGAGCGGGAAGCAAGAAAGGAGCGAAAAAGAAAACACGTGAAGATGAAAAGTGAAGCAAACAAAAAGACAAAAAAACAAATTACATTGTTGGTTCAGACTTCTACGCTAAAAAAAAAAACAACTTATTTTTTTTAATCACCTGACGGCAAAATATTATTTAAAAATTAGTAGGACAACACTTTGTAAAGACAACAACGACAACAACAACAACAACAAAGAAATGATAATAGTAATAATCATTAAAAAAAAAATGAGCAACGAAGCAATGCGCAGACCCTTCGCCCTGCATGACGATATCTATACACGCGTACACACACACACACACACACACACACACACGGTATGAATTTTTTTTTGACGGTAACTTTTCTGCTCTCCTCCTCCACACGCCAAACACTATACGCTGCTGCCTCGGCTCCGCCACCGCCGCCTGCGCTGCGGGTGCAACACCCCTCCCCCATGTCTCTCTCTCTCTCTCTCTCTCATCACCATCACCACCACCACCACTGATCCCTCACCCCCCCCCCCACACACACAACCAAACAACACAAAACAATTGGAAAAGGAAAAAAACAAGAACAGATTAGAATATCCCTTTAACGCTCCCTCCCACACACCTATCGTCACACACACCAAAAACAAAACAAAAATAATAATAATAATACTAATAATAATAATAAACCTCTAGTTTCCCCTTCTGTTTTATTATTATTATTATTCATTTTTTATTTTTCATTACGCCCCCCCCCCCACATTTGTCAAACTCACACAAACATTCGAATCTGTTTATATTCGTTTATTTGTGTACTAAGTCAATTAGTTATATGCAAACAAGTGGCAACACCCTCACTACTACTCCCCCCCCAAAAAAAAGAAAAGAAGTAACGAGAAGTATCCAAGATCACAAGCAAAAACAAAAACAAGATATATATAAACGGATTATCTAAAGCGCCGCTGACACAACCTAACAGAGTTAGAAAAGAATAAGAAGCACAGCACGAAAAGGAAAAGAAAAAAAGAGAAATAGTTAGGGCACCTCTTATCGAAACTCCGCCCCACACTACAGCCGTACAGCAACATACAGTAAAGGCACACCTCCGCCAATACCACACTCACACGCACACGCACGCACACAAGTGTATATATTGCATCGCAACAAACAAAAAATAACAAGAAATAACAATAAAAAAAGAAAAAGGAAAAGGTACTAAGCTGAGCGGTGAAACGCTATAATACGACCCCACCGCAGTTCAACCGACCCTTAGCACACATTCACACACACACACGTACGCACGGCAGAAAGCCGGAGTGGCAACGCACGCAGAGAAAGGAAGAGAGAGAGAGAAGGGAACAGAGGAGCAGACGAGTGGCACAGCCGCGCGTCAGAGAAGAAAAGTAGCGGCACACAACCGTACAGCCCACCCCCGGCGCCGGCCATGTCCAAGCTCCCAACGCTGGCGCGCGCGGGGTGCGCGGGGTGCGCGGCGCTGCGGGAGGAGCTGCGGCGAGCCAACGCCCGGGCGCGGCGCTGGCGGAGGAGAGCGAGAAGCTGCGCAGTGAGCGGGACGGCCTGCAGCAGCAGCTGGAGGAGGCGCGGGCGGAAGTGCAGGCGGTGACGGAGGAGATGGCGGCGGCGGCGCGTTTTTCACAGATAGCGAATGGCGGGCGCACTGCGATCGAGCAGGAGGCGCAGGGGCGGCGCCTGCGGGGTGTGATGCTTGCACCCCGGCGCCCGCTTTGGATGCTGCCGGGAGAGGAGGCCGCGCGCGGCGAAAGTGCAGGACGAGGAGGAGGCGGCGCGCCGTGCGTTGGAGCGGCAGCGGGACGAGTCACTGAAGCACCTCCCCGAGTGTGACCGGGCGGAGGCTCTCTTCGCCGCTCGCGGGCTGCCCATCAGTGAGCTGCGCCGCACCCACCTGGGCAAGGGGCCTGCTGAACAACGATACTCCTACGCTGTCGGGGAGGGTCTGTACAAGCTGTTTCTGGCGCTGCGCCCCGGCGGACCCGTCGACAGGCTTCGCCATGCGGGAGTTGCTAAAGGGCGAGGCCAACGTGACTGATCTTATACTACAACACGCACGGACAGAAGCATCACATTGGACGTCGACGCACTTCGCCATCCCGGCCGCCGACGCCTACGAGCTGGCGGCGTGCGTGCTGTGCCACCTGCCGGCGCTGCAACAGTTGCGCTTCTGCTCCCTTCCCCCGCTGTCGACCCGCAGCCTCGAGTGGGTGTCGCACCTCCCGCAGTGTATGAAGTGCTTGTCCTTTTTGTACACCGACTACACCGTCACCGACCTCCGCGAGATGCACCGCCGCCGGGGGGACCGCACGTTCCATGTTTGGGTTGACACCAACTACTGCACCGACTGGGGAGAGTTCGCGGGTGTCGGTGATGTCAATACCAAGGTGACTCGGGTGAATGAGGAGTTGGGCGGAATGGTGGATCTGGTGCTGATAATTACCGTACATGACACTTTTCTCTGCGTGTTTTGGTGCGCTGGGGCGGCGCATATACACACACACGGTAGCTGCTGTTTTGCGGGAGTGAGTGTGCACATGTATTCATTTATTTACATCCACATGTATAATTATTCTCTTGTATGGTTGCTGCTACGGGGGCGTTTGCTGATGTTACCGTTGGGTGGTATTGGTAATTACTATTATTATTATTATTATTTCGTATCTGCACCTCCGACCATACATACATACATATATTCCGCGATGTATTTATAAACTACTCTCCTTCCTTCCCGTCCCCCTTTTGCCGAGTGGTGCTCCCCCTCTCGCGCCTAACTACTGTTTCTCTTCTTTCCTTTAACTTTTTTTTACACCCTCCCTCCCTCTCTCTCTCTTTGGTTTATCTTGTCCGTCGCCCCGAATTAATTACTCCCCATCAGTAAATATACATTTATATATTTATACACATAGCGATTAATCACGAGAGCCCCTATCGTCTTTTTTACTTCCCCACACTCGCACACACCCTCTCTCGCATGTGGCTCTCTTTACTCCCCTGTCCTGTTTTGTCTCTTTTTGACTTTTCTCTTTTCTTTTTTTTCCGTTTACTTGGCGGGGTGACTCTCCGCCCTTCTCCCTTCTCTCTTCTCCTGTGTCGCGTGGCTCACCGCTCGCCGGCGCGTTTCCCTCCCTCGACTGAATAACGCAAGCGCCAACACAGACGCAGACACGCAGGCACGGGCAGACTTGCTGTACACGCTTCATACTACCTCCCAACACACTCATTACTCCCCCAATCCATTTACCTATATTTTATTTATTCATTTATTTATTACTTCCCTCCGATACTACTCCCCTGTGCCTTTCACTGCCGCCGTGACTCCTCTCTGGATCTCAGCGGCACTCTAAACAAAAATGAAGAAAAAGCGCTGAAATGAAGTGACCGCTGCCGCCACGCACCCTTTAATCATATACATATATACGTTGTGTGTGGTGTCTGGTGAGCGTCCGTGGAATGGCATGAATCGGTCTGACTGTCGCTGCTTCTCCCCCTCTCGCTCATCACCACCACCACTACTGCCCCCTCACCCCACCCCCTCACCCCACACACGACTAAACAACTAAACAACACAAAACAATCGGAAAGGAAAAAGAAAAAGAAAAAAGACGCATTAGAATATCCCTCCAACGCTCCCTCCCACACACACCATACCGCCACACGCACACACCAAAAACAAAAATAGTAATAGTAAATCACGACTTTCCCCTTATTTATTATTATATTATTATTTCATTTTTTTATTACTCCCCCACATTTGTCTAACTCACACAAACATTCGAATCTGTTTGTGTTCGCTTATTTGTGTATTAAGTCAATTAGTTATATACAAACAAGCAGCAGCAGCACCTCCACTACTACTCCCCCCCAAAAAAAAGAAACGAGAAGTAACGTGAAGTATCCAACATCACAAACAAAAACAAAAAATATATAAACGATTTATCTAAAGTACCGCTGACACAACCTAACAGAAGTCGAAAAGAGAAAGAAAGACAGCACGAAAAGAAAAAGAAAAAAAGAAGAAACAGTTAGGGCACCGCTTATCGAAACTCCACCCCGCAATAAAACCGTACAGCAACATACAGTAAAGACACGCCTCTGTCAATACCACACACACACCACACGCACGCACACAAGTGTATATATTGCATCGCAACAAACAAAAAATAACAAGAAATAACAATAAAAAAAGAAAAAGGAAAAGGTACTAAGCTGAGCGGTGAAACGCTATAATACGACCCCACTGCATTTCAACCGACCCTTAGCACACACACGCACACACGGCCCAAAACCGGAGTGGCAACGCACGCAGAGAAAGGAAGAGAGAGAGAGAGAGGGGAACAGAGGAGCAGACGAGTGGCACAGCCGCGCGGTAGAGAAGAGAAGCAACAGCACACAACCGTACAGCCCACCCCCGGCGCCGGCCATGTCCAAGCTCCCAACGCTGGCGCGCGCGGGGTGCGCGGGGTGCGCGGCGCTGCGGGAGGAGCTGCGGCGAGCCAACGCCCGGGCGCGGGCGCTGGCGGAGGAGAGCGAGAAGCTGCGCAGTGAGCGGGACGGCCTGCAGCAGCTGCTGGAGGAGGCGCGGGCGGAAGTGCAGGCGGTGACGGAGGAGATGGCGGCGGCGGCGCGTTTTTCAGATAGCGAGTGGCGGGCGCACTGCGATCGGCTGGAGGCCCAGTGCGCGCGGCTGCAGAGGGCTGTGGATGCTTGCATGCCCGCGTCGGTTGAGTTACTGCCGGGGGCGGAGGAGGCCGCGCGCCGTCGGCTGCAGGACGAGGAGGAGGCGGCGCGCCGTGCGTTGGAGCGGCAGCGGGACGAGTCACTGAAGCACCTCCCGAGTGTGACCGGGCGGAGGCTCTCTTCGCCGCTCGCGGGCTGCCCATCAGTGAGCTGCGCCGTACCCACCTGGGCAAGGGGCCTGCTGATGACAAAAACTCCTACGCTGTCGGGAGGGTCTGTACAATCTGTTTCTGGCGCTGCGCCCCGGCGGACCCGTCGACGGCTTCGCCATGAGGGAGTTGCTAAAGGGCGAGGCCAACGTGACTGATCTATACTACAACACGCACGGACAGAAGCTCACATGGGACGGCGAGCACTTCGCCATCCCGGCCGCCGACGCCTACGAGCTGGCGGCGTGCGTGCTGTGCCACCTGCCGGCGCTGCAACAGTTGCGCTTCCGCTCCCTCCCCCCGCTGTCGACTCGCAGCCTCGAGTGGATGTCGCACCTCCCGCAGTGTATGGAGTGGTTGTCGTTTTGGCACACTGACTACACCGTCGCCGACCTCCGCGAGATGCACCGCCGCCGGAGGGGCCGCACGTTCCTTGTTGATGTTCACATCGAGAAGTGCACCGACTGGGGAGAGTTCGCGGGTGTCGGTGATATCGATACCAAGAAGACTCGGGTGAATGAGAGTTGGGCGGAATGGTGGTCTAGTGATCATAATTACCGACATGACACTTTTCTCTGCGTGTTTGGTGCGCTGGGGGCGGCGCATATACACACACACGGTAGCCGTTTTTTTTTTTTTTTTTTTTGCGGGAGTGAGTGTGCGCATATATTTATTTATTTACATCCACACGTATTGTTATTTTCCTTGTTTGGCTGTTGGTACGGGGGCGTTTGCTGATGTTACCGTTGGGTGGTATTGATAATTACCATTATTATTATTATTTGGTATCTGCACCTCCGACCACACATACACACATACTCCGCGATATATTTATAAATTACTCTCCTTCCTTCCCGTCCCCCTTTTGCCGAGTGGTGCTCCCCCTCTCGCGCCTAACTACTTTTTCACTACTTTCCTTTAATTATTTTTACACTCTCCCTCCCTCTCTCTCTCTTTGGTTTATCTTGTCCGTCGCCCCGAATTAATTACTCCCCATCAGTAAATATACATTTATATATTTTATACACATAGCGATTAATCACGAGAGCCCCTATCGTCTTTTTTACTTCCCCACACTCGCACACACCCTCTCTCGCATGTGGCTCTCTTTACTCCCCTGTCCTGTTTTGTCTCTTTTTGACTTTTCTCTTTTCTTTTTTTTCCGTTTACTTGGCGGGGTGACTCTCCGCCCTTCTCCCTTCTCTCTTCTCCTGTGTCGCGTGGCTCACCGCTCGCCGGCGCGTTTCCCTCCCTCGACTGAATAACGCAAGCGCCAACACAGACGCAGACACGCAGGCACGGGCAGACTTGCTGTACACGCTTCATACTACCTCCCAACACACTCATTACTCCCCCAATCCATTTACCTATATTTTATTTATTCATTTATTTATTACTTCCTCCGATACTACTCCCCTGTGCCTTTCACTGCCGCCGTGACTCTCTTGGATCTCTGCGG
>JAQOSZ010000250.1:0-19181 GCA_030347455.1 Kentomonas sorsogonicus | reverse complement strand
CGCTGCCACAGCTCTTTCCTCTTTCCTGCGTGTCGCCGCCTGCCCCCTTTCTTTTCCTTTCAGCAGCGCCGGCCCCGCCCCTGCATCTCGCCCAAGAGGGCGAGACTGCCGCTTTCCCCTCTTTTCTTCGCACCCAACCAACCAAGCGAAGCAACACAGCAAAAAAGTAAACAAAAACAAACAAACAAACAACACACAAACAAAAAAGAAAATAACGAACAAGCAAAACACAGAACGCCAACGGAATGCACTCCGTTCTCTTATTCGGCGATGACTTGGTCGCGCCTTCCTGCGTCTGTGCATGATGGGCATGGCATCCCGCGGCAAACGCCCCCGCCCCCCTCCCTTCTTTCCCTCTTTCTGCCGCCGTGCGCCGTTTCTCTTCTCTCCCGTGCGCCGGCCCCGTCGCAGGCACGAGCGCTCGCACAAACACACACACGAGCAAAGATGCTTGCTGTTTGCTTTTCTTCTTGGCCTTCTTTTCTTCTTTCTTCTTTTCTTTTTAAACATGCAACTCTCTCTCTTCGTTTTCATTCCCCCCCCCCCAACTATACCCCCGAACGCGTTCTCTCCCATCCCCCTTTTCACCTTCCCCCCTCAACTTCCTCTCTTTCCAGCGCCGCATGCCGGCGTGTGTATCTCAGCGCCTCCGCTGCGTCGTCGCCTGCGCCCGAGGCCAGGCGCAACACAACACAACACAGCATCACGCCGTGGTGCAAACAACAACAACAACAACAACAACAACAACAGCAACAATCACAAAGAAACAAAAAACATACAAAAAACAAAAAATATAAAAAACAAAAAAGAACAAAAACGAAAACAAAAAACCGAAAAAAAAGTAAAACAAAACAACAAACAAACAAACAAAACATTATTTCTATTCCCCCTTCTTTTTTACCCCGCCCCTCTCCTTCCCCTCTCCCCTCTCCCCCTCCTTCCCTTCTGGCCGGTTTGAATAACATGTCTGATACCCCTGATCCCTTCACCTCCCACCCCCACCCCCTTCTGTGTGCGTGCGTGTCCCTCGCCCGTGTGTGTGAGTTCGTGTGTCTGCGTGCCGGTTCGTCCACCACCGTGTGGGCGAACAACCTCCCTCCCCCTCCCCCTCCCCCTCCCCCTCCCCCCCTGCGTTCCTGCAACCGCAACACCCCCATTGACTTTCCCTTCTTTTTCTCTTATACTTTTCCCCTACCATTAGATGAGTGACCATAACGACCGAAAGCACAAACCACTGCTCTCTTGCTGCGTGCTCTCTTCACCATTATTCTGCAACTCTCCAGCGCCCCTGCAAGCAACCGCGCGGCGCTGCACGGCTTACGTGCCTATGTATGCATATACATGTGTGCGTGTGTGCGTGTGTGCGTGTGTGCGTGCACCACGATGTGTTGAAAGAAGTCAGCGTAGAGGGACGTACGAGCCCCAACGCTCTACTCTGCCGAAGTGCCACTGCGTCTTGTGCTTTCAACTCTCTGTATAGGTGTCGATGAGGGTGGCGCCTGCCCGCCCCTCTCACGGCCTTTGACCCGTCTTCCCATGCTTTTTGCCTGGGAGCGCAGGTGACCAAGTTGTTGGGCAAGATTGCTGTAGCTCAATCCCTCTACTACTTCCTCTTCCCCGTCCCCCAACGCCTCCTCTGCTTCATTCAGGTATTGTTTCTAGCTTAGTCTCTCATTATCTCTAGGTTTCTTTTCCCTCTCTCCCCTCCCCCATCTTCTCAACAGCTACTCCCATTTTTCGTCGCTGTGCTCACATTAACGGCAGGTGGATCGGTCAACTGCTCATCGGCTTTCTCTTTCTTTCTCTTTTCTTCTATTTCTTCCGTGCTATCATTCTTGGTCGGCACCACCCGCGAGAATGAATTTCGCGGCGGCTCTGAAGTGGGCGTGCGACGCACCCAGGAGCGTGTACAAGCGACTCCGCGAGGGCGACGGCTACTGGGGCGGCGGCCAGCGAGCGCGCTACGAGAGTATAGGCGATGCGCTGCGGGACTACCTCGATGGCAGCAAGCTGACGTGGCGAGAGCCAGACGACGAGGAGAGGAAAGCGCTCAAGGGAATAGTCCGGCAGCTAAGAGGAGGAGACCTCAGCGAGGAGCTGCTGCAACTGCTGACGGCAGCGCGAACAACGTTGGATATATGGAAACAAGCTCTCTCTGAGTCACCGTCAGGCGACACCGTTGACGTCGCCAAGGCGGTGAGCGTGTTCGCGTGCAGCCGCTTCAGCCTGGAGAGCTTCCCGCCCGCAGATGCCGAGCGTACCAAGGTCGAGAACCTCCTCGTCGACTTTCTGCGGAAGTCGCTGTTTCCCGGGACGCTGGCGGGGCACCTCGAGAGGCGTCTGTCGGAGCCCGAGCTCAGGGAGTTAGCAGAGGAGTTTTCGTGTCCAATCATCACCCGCCGCGGACGCGGTGGTGTGTTTAGGGTGAATCTGGGCGTCGTGCGGGAGTCGAACGTCGGTGCCGCGGTGACGCGTAAGTACGCGCCGGCTGGAGAGGGTGCCGACGCAGTAGGAGACTCGGCGGGGAAAGGGAGCTGGGTGGACCTCCCGCTCGTCATCGGGGGCGAGAGCGGCGCCGGCAAGACGTTCTTTTCGCCGCTGGCCCCCGAGTACGTGTGCGCCGGGAGAGGTGAGAGCGGCGGAGACTCCCCGACAGACGCACTCGTCATCTACGCGCTAGCGGGCGATGGCGACAGTTATTACCTCCGGGTCGTCCGGGCAGCCGACGACGCTCTGCAGGCGGCCAAGCGCAACGGCGGCGGCGGCCCAGTGGCCGAGCTCTGCGAGAGGCGGACGGCTGCGGCTGCCGAGTACCTGGAGGCGCTAGTTCGCCACACCTTCGACTGGGACGACACGCTTGTGCTGCCTGACGACGAAAAGTACAAGCGCCTCTTCATCGTGGTCGACGAGCTGTCAACGGAGATTGCGCTCTTCCGCTCGCTGCTGGAGGGGGGCGGGGAGGAGGGGCGGGAGAAGTTGCTCGGTTTCGCCAAGGGCCTGGCGGACACGGCGCAGCTCATCTGCTGCGGCACGGGGAACCCGCGCCTCGTCATCGACAGGTGCGGCGACGCGGGCGAGTACCGGTCCATCGTGATGGGACCGTCGACGCTTCTCTTCGAGCGGCTCCTGCAGATGGGCGGCGTGCGCGACGCTGCGGCCGGGACCCTCATGGGCAGCCCGCTTCTCTCGGCGGTGGTGGAGAACCGCCGCGCTGGCAAATACGCGACGGAGGTGGTTCTCGACAACCTCGGCGACGCCACCAAAGGCAGCGAGGCAGAGCAGCTGCAGAAGCTCCGCCTGCTGTGAGAGACAGCGAGGGCACAAAAGGGGCACCGTTGAGCTTGAGGGGGACTGGTGCCGCCACCGCGTGATACTGCAGAAGACGAATTATAATTTATTCTAGTGGACGAGTGTCGATGTGAGTCTTTCACTTACTCAGTGCCTAAGCAGACTGTTTACGTGGGATGACGTGTTATCAGTAGAAAGCAATCGTATCTGGTTGCTCTTTTCCCCTACTGACCCCCTGTTTCTCCTCATCGTTTTTTCGGGTTTCACCTCCTTTTCATGACTCTTTTCTTTAACGTGGACAACGGTCATCTCAATTTTTCTTCGCATTGATTTCTTCTACACTGACCTGCCACCTTCGTACTTCTGGAAATAGTAGGAAAGTACGCGAGGTGCAGTCATCATTGCATTATATCAAAAGAATTAGTATGGAAAAAGAAACACACAATGTGCGGACTGCCAGTATGTACACCAAAACGGGTATGGAAGTTAGTTAAGTGTGAGAGATATGATCATTGTGTATCGGGTGCTTACCTCTCTATAAGTGACTCCCCGGACGCGCTAGGACGGATCCGATACCGTGAAGCTGTACTACCACCATTGTCCTCCCCACCTTCTTGCTTTCCACCAAGTGACTTCTCGTTAGTCTGACTCGTTGTAGGTACTTCTTCCGCGCTTCTGTGCTGTGATCCTTCTTTTTATACGCACCTAGCTGTTCAACACCTCTGTATGTTCTGCGGCCTGCACACCCACTCCGGAGCAGCGGCGGCTGCTACCACGCTGGAGGGGCTGCGCCGTCTCATTCTCTGGAAGCCAACGATAAATCACAATGCCGAAGCGCTCTTTGCATCGATGGGGGACAGCAGTCCCACCCGACTGGGCACCTTCACGGACAATTACTTGCATGACTGCACAATCCGAAGTGGTCTCCCGCGTCATCGTGTGACGATCGCTGTCAGCCAGGCGCAGCTTATGATGGCCGCGCTCCGCTTCGGCGATGACCACACCGCGCTGCAACACTCCTCCGGCACTTTTGCGGAGTCGGCTGCGCTTCTCTTCTCCGCCTTCCTTGACGCAGTGCGGGTGGTGCCGCTGTGGGAAGGCGAAGAAGAGGATGACCGCTGGAAAGACATTGAAATGTATAAGAATTCAGCATGCGATAGAAACATCGACAAGTTTGTCAGCGCCCTGCGCGGCAAGGACAACGCCGCCGTTTCTCTCGCGGAGCTGCTGAGTTTCCTTGATCCAAAGTGGGAAAGCTGCAACTCAAGTGGTAATATTTCTCGCGATGCGAAAGGCAAGACCGTACGTCTCGAGACAACGACGTTGATGCATAAGCGTACCGCGCCTCTGCTCATTTCCAAAGCACAAATTCCAAGTGATATCGCTGGCCAGTCCCTGATAAACACGGCCAACCTTCAGAGTATAAACGGAAAGGCTACTCCTGAAATTGCAGCTGGGGACACCGCGCTGATTATCGTCAACGCGCCACAATCAAACTACGCCGATTTCATCGCTGTAGTTGGCGATGCTCTGTTTCTGGCAAAGTGCAGCGATGAAGGGAGGAATCTCGATCAGCCGTCCAAGGTCAAAGAAGCATTGTCTCAAATGGGGTTTTCCTGCCAGGAGAAGGGAGGCAAACACGCTGAGCACGCGCCCAGTGAAGCTTCGTCGCACCAGCCCCGGGCTGGCGTTACTGCGCGTTTGATGCAGCAGTTCAAGTGCAAGGCAGCTGTTCCCATTTTCTTTACGCGCGCTCCCGCCCAACAGGATGCGGGCGGCAGACAAATTCTGGCCGTCGGACATGGGTGGGGTGGCGCTGTCCCTTTTGTGAGTTTTGCCCAAGGCTTTGAAAAGTCATGCGTTCGTGAAAAGGAACGACATGATGACGGCGGCGATAATACCGCTAAAGTGACTACAGCGAAATCTGACGATGAAGCTAAAAAGGGAGAGAAAAAGAAGAAGAGCTCAGTGAAGAAAAGCTCCTCACCGAAAGCTAAAAAAGTGGCTCGACGAAAGCCATCTTCGTAGACATCTCTTTTTATTATTCTTTGAAAAAAATAGTATCTTTGGCCCCACCATTCCGCTCTTCGTCGCCTCCAAGTCCTTTTATTGGTACTCTACACTCTGACGCGGAGTGCTGAAAGGTGATACACTACTCTACTGTTTCTTTTTGTGTTTTATCGACTCCTAACGTTTCCTGTTTTTTTTCCTTTCTCTCGGCGGACTGTAGTCTTCTCACCGTGACAGCGTCCAGCATATGGCTTCCCTTTCATCTGACGTTCTCATGTATGAACTCTTTCCGAAAAATCTTCTTGAGGTCTTTACTTTTACTTCTATTATTTCTTTATTCTTTCGCTTATCACCGTCTTCTTGCTAAACTTCTTCAGATAGTTTTTTTTTTTTTGTATTTCTTCAGCGTCCTCGAGGCACCTCAGTGTCGCTGCTTTGATGGCAGCGCCCGTCCTATTGCTTGTACTTCTGGTAATAAAGAAAGTGCGCGCGACGATTCTATCGTGTTGCTGACTTGATCGACGATGTCATAAAGTATTGACTGGACGGTTGTATATATATATGCGCAAGGGCGTATTTTTGTTCTCCTACTGGTCCGTTACTGTGTGCGTCTTCTTTCATCCCTTCAACGTGCACGCAAAACTCACGATCAGCGAGAGGTGTTCTATTCTTCAAAAGTCTTCTCCTTTTGTCTCCCCGCGGGGATTTGGGAGGATCATATGACCCAATGAGTGAGGTGAAGTGTATTCGTCAGGAATAAAAGTGTCCGAAAGATAGCGATATGATAACAAGTTGTGGCTTTAAGATGTAGTCAAGTGTGGACTCCGGACAGCTTCGCGTTTCCCTAGCGTTCTCTCTTTCAACCACTCACACACTCTCTCCTTCTTCCTTGCCTTTGTCTCTTCCAATTTTTTTTTTAAGCTCAAAGATAGAGAGAAGAAAAAGGATGATTTTCTCGTTTTGCGTTTGTGTGGAGACTGGCCCCTCCGAGGGACTGCGACGGCATCTTTCTCCTCAGCAGGAAATTACACCACAGGAAAGCCTCCCGTATTTGCCGTAGGCGAGGGCTATACTGATGACGACCCTCTCAAAACCCCAACAAACATTTATAGGCTAGTAGTTGCTCGTGCAGTCGCCTCGCCATCTGCTGACTAAGGACGCAGGTTCGACTCCGACTGCCGCGCATATTTAGCCAAAAAGAAAAATAAGAAAGAAAGAAGGGAAATCACCGTACAGACCCGAACGCTGTGCGGGCCCAGAGAACCCAACGGCACGCACACCCACACACACAGACAGGGAGACATGCTGTACACGCTTCATAATACCTCCCAACACACTCATTACTCACCCAATCCATTTATGGCGTTACTTTTGCAAGGTTAATTGCATGCCACTGGCGAAGTAACTGAGGGCCCTAAAAGGTCATATGATCTACGTAACATAACTCTCTGCTATCCATCCTCGCCTATCTCCTCCCCTGATCCTCTCCATGATAAGTAATAAACCCTAAATAATATAATAATCGCCATATCTAAGTTAACAGTAACCTAATTTTTGGCCAGTTTTTCCGAAACGAGTCTTCAAACGTCGACTACTTCACTTCCACTATGTCGGCAACTTTCAAGCACTACCAGGCCGTGGTGGCTTTTCTCGACAAGGAGCGCGCTGCCGAAAGGCTGGAGGAGGCAGACTACAAAGCAAAGCGCGCGCAGGCCATTGAGAAAATGCTCGAGGCGCCCCCCGCTACGCCCGTCGGCAAGGACAGCGTGGGTGTGACCTCCTGCACCAAGACCGCGCCGAGAAGCTGTTCCCGCACAAGGTCACCGAGAACCAGCAGAAGGTGATGCGGGACGACATGGTCGCCTCCTACGGGAGAAGTGCTGAAGACCACACTGCGGCCTTCCACAAGCTTCACGAGTCCTATTTGGATCTCGCGAAGAACAACCAACTGTCGCCGCTGCAGGTCGCTGTAATTACGCACCCCTTGAGGTTGAAGTGAGCGTCCACATTTCGCAGGAGGCCTACCAAGCGCTTCTGCTGAAAGAGCTGGGAGCAACCTCCTCTGAAGACAACTCCTCGGTGGCCTCTGAAATGCGGAAGGCTGCCATCAACAAGCGCGAGCCCTGGCGCGCCGACAGGGAAAACCACAACAAGATCTTCCGCAGCTTCATGGAGATGCCCGGTCAGGCTCTCCTCGACGAGCTGAGGAAGAGGTACAAGGAGGAGTCCGACGCGGACACACTTATCCCCTTCCTTGCGGCGTTTGGTCACTACGCCATGCCTGGCCAAAACGGCGCAGACCCCTTCGAAGCGCAGCGGTCTCCTCTTCTTGCGCTGCTGCACCGGGATCCCGAGACAGCTCTAAAGGGGCATCACTCGACCATTGTCGATACGATGCGAACATCGCACAAGCCCGACGAGGCACACGTGAAGTCCCTGCAGCAACCACTGCACTCACCCATCGGCGTGAAGCACACCACGGCGGTGTTCAACAAGGTGCGCTCGGGCGCCACGGAGGGGGAGGGGGCGGCCCGTGACGGAGGGGCCCCAGCGCGCCAACTTCCAGGGGGGGGGGGAGTAGGGACCTAGAGCGCGGCAAGACATCCAACACCGAGTTGGATCAGTTGTGCAGGCCCTACCTCCCCGAAGCTTCAAGCTGCGCGAGTTTTCCCAAGGCCTGGCTCGGGAGCGTTGCGGCAAGGCGAAGGGACGATCTGCCGTGTACGTTCCCATTTTCTTACGTCACCGCTGGATAGTGCAGCACACTGAACGACGGAATCCGGTGATGCACGTCTACGGCTCTGCCCGTCGAAAGTGCTCATGAAACGCCCTTTCGGCATCATCACGCCCGCCCTGCGGGTAGTCTTCTTACACTACGTCAGGCAGCGTAGCTTCATTGCATCCACACGGTTGCAGTCCATAAGCAAACGGGACTCCGAAGTCAGGAGGCAGGGAGGGGAGGGGGGGGGGGGGGAGAGAGAAGCAGTCTAAGAGATCGCGTTTGCCCCGAGACACTCCATGTATTTTCCTCAATCATCATGGAGATGTGATGACAAGTCTCTCAAAACCCCAACAAACATTTATAGGCTAGTAGTTGCCCGTGCAGTCGCCTCGCCATCTGCTGACTACGGACGCAGGTTCGACTCCGACCGCCGCGCATGTTTAGCCAAAAAGAAGGAAAAGAAGGGAAATCACCTTACAACCCCGAAAGCTGTGCGCGCGGTGGTGCAGCCTTCAAAAAGGAGGCAGCGAAGACCGGCTGAACACAGGCGTGCGCTCCCCCCTCCCAGGCCAGCGCGTGGCGGTTCGGCTAGCGTGGGGTGCACGAAGCACTCCATCAAGAGGGGTGCGGTCCAGCACGCGGCCTCGCTCGTGGCCAGCCACCCGGACGAGCCGGAAGACCCGCGCGTTCTCTCACAGCTGGCGAAGCACCGGTCAGATCTGGATGTTCCGGGGACCACCGTGGGTTACGCGGGTGCAGCGATCGGGAACCTTGCCCGCATCAACAAGTGGGTTGCGAGGATGTAGATCCTGCATTTGTCGGTGCTCTGGAATCTGCTCCGTGGTGCGGCTCGGAGGCGCATACAAGAGGAAAGCACGCGACCATCACGCGACGCGCACAAAAGACGCGAATCGCTTCCTCGGACGAAGAAGTCATGTTACCACTTCAGCAAACAGAAGTGATGCCACTAAACGTGGAATTCTTGCGTTCCCGCATGACGGAACAAAAGCGCACACGCTTTGATCATTTGTGGTCCCTTCTTGGGACTGCTCCCTCTGGCGATGAGCTGCTCCAGTGCCCAAAACGCACTTTGCGCAAGGATGACGCCCGCCTTCTGTTAGACTCAGGCGTGGTTACTTTGGCTGCCCCCGGTTCGCGCACGCGTGGCTGGGTTACCCCGTTCACCGTAGTTGAGGAGCGCGAATCGGGTTTCAGGCGCCGCATGATTGTCTGGCCCAAGAGGAAAAACGAACTCGATGATTACACAGCTGACATCCCGCTTTATCATGTTTCGGCCTACATCGGTGCAGTGCATTTCGACTCCGCAACGTGTGTAGACCTCAAAGCTTCCTTTTTCCAGGTCGAGCTGCCACAACGGTGGCGCTCCCTTTTTCGCTTTTACGACGACAGTGGCCGTTTGCTGGAGCTGACGCGGCTCCCGATGGGCTACGTGGCCAGTCCCGAAATCATGCAGCTTTTGGTCATGTCCGCTGCGGGCCACCCTGACGTCGTGCGCAGTTTTTGTGCCTGCCCGCCATCCGTTCGCGTCGACGTGTGGATTGACAACATCCGCCTGTCTGGTCCGGCCTCCGACTTGGCATCGGCTCAGCATGTACTCACGTCGGAATCAGGCGAGCGTCACATTGGGAGACACGACGTGGCTCTCTAGCAAGTACACGTTCATCGGCGTCGTATTCGACCACTCCACGAAAACGGTGACGCTTTCAGACAAGTTCGTCAGGAAAGTTAAGGCGGCTCCCCCCCAGACAGGACATGACGGTGTCAGATCTTGAAGTGTTCGTATCCCGCGCCTTCTTCGCGGCGGCAGTACAGGACATTCCGATGATTCAGTACTACTTTCTGCTGAAGATCTCCCGCCGCCGGCTATCTGCACTCAATCGTGGTATGATTGCGGCGAATGACTGCGCCGGCATAACTCCTCACTGCCTGGATCTCGCGCTTGACCTATACGGAAAAATGGTCACAAACGAGCCGCGCTTCATCCCCCAGCATCCCGAGCCGCCGGTTATCGCTCTCGCCACTGACGCGTCGCTTTTCCGGTTGGGGCGGCGTTTTTCTCATGGAAAACAGTCCGCCTGTAGTGGTGGCCGGGCGTTGGAACACGGCCCCCACACTCATCATGCAGGCCGAGGCCCGCGCCGTCTTGCTTTCACTTGTCCACCTGCGGCACCATCTCCGCGGGAAGTCAGTTCACATTCACGTGGATAACACTTCCGTACAGCTCTCGTTGAAGAAAATGCTGACGAAATCCACGGCCATGGCCGTTGAAATCGCCGGGATCTCTCGATTTCTGCGTTCCAATGACGTAAACGCCACCTTCACGTATATCCGCTCGACAGAGAACCCGGCAGACGCGCCGTCACGCGGCGTCCCGCTCGAAGAAACAGACTGGGCGAAGGGGAACAACTTGCGAAGGGGAGAGGCGGGGTGCAAGGATTTGTGCAATCCTTGGAATCCTCCCTTTCGTAAGTCTGCTACTGTTTCACCCATTCTACAAAATTAAATATAAAATGAAAATTGTATACGCATAATTTTCTAAGATATTATTGGCAAGTCAAAATACGACTTCATCGCTATTATAGCGCTTTGATAAATACGAATATCTTGAAAATTGAAAATGATCTTTTTCTTTCATCAGCGTAATGACGTTGTTTGTTTCAAACAAATACTTAACTCTCTTCTTAATTTCTTCCTACTCTCATCTTAATAGATAAGCCTCTAGTGAAAGCGACTCAAGGTGTTTTCTTAAAAAGAATTCATTTCCGTGCTTTCATTTTTTTCGCTCCTATTTTTCTCTATTCCACTAGCTCTCACTTCATCCAGCCACAGCGAAGACCGTAGTATAGGTAAAGAGAATCACACTGCTAAAACTCATTCCCAGATCCTCACAATTTTGCTTATCTGGCACACTAAAGAAGTACTGTTGGCCATAGGAGAAAACTAGAAAACAACAGTAACAACAACAACACGCAATAGCGGGCGTTTACTTTTAGCAACGCTTACTGAAGAAAACCCGTACTTTTCACAATTGCCAGAATTCGTACGAGACATTCCATTCGCACTGCCATCTTCCTCATTAGTTTTCTAACCCCTGCGCTCCCTTTGGTCTCTCTATATAGATCTTCTTGGCCTATTTTCAATCAAGGCTATAGTTTGGTGCGCCGTAAAGCTGAAAGGTAAAGACGTATCTTTTTTTTTTCTTCGCAATGTCTGCACCTTCTCAGAGTTTTACGACTGGTGGCCAGAGTAAAGGAACTGCTGCTGTTGAGGGCACCGCCACCGCGCCACAGGCCCAAGCTTCCGCGCCGCCGCTGCTGACGGGTGAGGACTTCGCGCGGCACAAGATGGACCCGAGTAACATTATCCTGCGGACGTTCAGTGAGGAGGAGAGGCAGGCGCTGGAGGAAGAGAAATATAGGGTACCTCCACGGCTCTGCGAACTAGTAGAGCTAATTGAGAATAGAGATGTGGAAGTACTGTTCTACTGCTGGCGTGCGAGTGTGCGGGGCGCCTCCGACATAGATACGGCGGTTCTGGATTTCTTTGTCACAATGAACGCCAGGTTGGATTCGCCGAAGGGGAAGAAAGAGCTTAGTAATGACGCCCTCCTCGCGTGGGGCCGCGCGTTTGTGAAAGCGCACTTCATGCCCCGCCCCAAACTCCCGACAACACTGCCCAACGGCGTTGACATTGGTTGTGCGTTTCTCTACGATGGCGACACGGATTCTCTGATTTCGATCGCCAAGAATGTCGAGGATGCGAGTGACGGAGTGTTGAGTGCCGTATGTAGGGATGCTCGCAATCGCTCCACGTTTGTGAAACTCCTCTTCTTTGGCGGAGACTCGGGGTCGGGCAAAACGCATGCCGCGCTCTTCTTGCCGTCGTACCTGCGCAGGCGTGGTGTGAATTTAGGGAGCCTGCCGCCCGTCGTTGTTTATGCTGTAGTACAGTCGTTCTTAAATGATGAAGACCTCAAAGTAGTCAGTGCCAAGGACGCGATCATGCGGGACGAGAGCTTGGAACAGGACCAGAGGTATTCCGCGCGAAAAACACGCAACCGGCACGCCGTGGATCTCCTCTCGCGTGTTATCCGCCAGCCGTTGGCTGATCACATCAACAGGTGG
Source organism: Kentomonas sorsogonicus (assembly GCA_030347455.1). Taxonomy (NCBI): domain Eukaryota; phylum Euglenozoa; class Kinetoplastea; order Trypanosomatida; family Trypanosomatidae; genus Kentomonas; species Kentomonas sorsogonicus. The sequence goes on along the minus strand of JAQOSZ010000250.1, from coordinate 7,016 downwards.
CATGAGTACTACTCTCCCGACAACCTCCCCTCCTGTTTCTTGGTACTGGATGAGCTCATGGCTTGCCCTGCCCTCCTACACGCTCTGATGTCGCAGGTGGCCGCTGATAACGAGTCCACTTCGGTTCTTTACGCATTGAACCGGTCCTTCAGGGATACTTTTCGCGATGTCCGAGTGGTCGGCGCTTCTACGGTGTCGTCCGCTACTGTTGAGTTTGCCTGCAGCCTAGTCTTAGAGGTGCATGCGTACCAGCTGCTTCCCAGTTCTGTCCTGTTCGAGAAACAAATGACGGAGCTCAAACCCCTGTACAAATGTCTCAGCACCAATGCACCGTACATGTACGTGATGCACAACTACCGCTGCGCAACGGAGGCATTGAAAACCATTCTGTATGAGGAGAAGAGATTCTACCAAGTGCTGTCGGACGCTTTGGGTGCTCTCCAGCCTTGGAGAGCTCTGCATAAATCGCTACGTAAATGGTGTAACATGGGTAGCACGTCACCTAATCCAACCCAAATCTCCTCCGCGAGAACCAAGCTCGCTGCACTGTGCGACAACCTGGAGGGGGCGCTGGAAAAGATAAATGCTGACGGCATGAGCAGAATGGATAACGTGGGAGAAGAGGAGCAGAGTACTTACACCACCATTCCCAAAGGGACCCTTCAGTTGGGAGAAGAGAGTAAGAATTCTGGCAGGGCAGATCCCCAGAAGACCTTGGCGATGCTCAAACAATTATCTTCAAATTTCCGGCAAGGACTGACGCTGTTGAATCCTGAAGGTACTACTAGTAATAGTAAGACCAAAAAGAGTAAAAAGGCGGATAAGAGTAAGAATACAGCTAGCGGTAATAAACGTAGTAACAGTGACAAACCTGGTACTGCAAGCAATAACATTAATAACAGTAGCTACATGAAGCGTAGTAAGGATACTAGTGCTACTAGTATTTCTTATAATAACAGCTTATTTGACAAGGACGCATTGAAGACATGGCTTGACAGCCAGTGTAGCCTTGACCAATCGGTTGACCGAATTAAAGAGACGGTTTTCAGTCACGCGGCCGATATCGCTTCACATGTAATTAAACTGTACATGGAATCCAACGGTCTGACACAATACGGTCCGGTTTCAATTCATCGAATAGTAGAGCGTGGCGCCGTGCTGTGTCTAAATGGAAACCAAACATGGCAGAAGGGTATTGGTAGCAGTAATAATAATACCGGCGCAAATGCCGCTAGTAATGATACCGCCAGTGAGCACAATAAAGCGAATGCGGATAGTGCGCTACCAGACCCTGTCCGCGCCGGACTGGTTTCCGTTAACTCTACCACTGAGCAAGACATGCTTACGGAATATACTACAGTTACTACCACTTACCGGATGGGCATGCATCAACTCATTCTTGGCATGACAGCGACAGCCGGCAGCAACGCTGCGTCTGAAGGAAATCGCATCGCTACGCCCCCCACTATACGAGAGCTGTGCAGCTTTCACCCTCGCCGGCTCGTCAAGTTCTGGCTCCATCTCTTTGCCTTTCTCAGCGAGGCACTTCGGAGGCATGCCGCGGGTGGCGACGCTGCCCGTATGTTCACCACGGTGGTGGAGCAGTTTCTGTACAACAAAAAGACTCATCCGCTGACGAAAGCCCAAACGAAGGTCCTCGCCCTCATGGACGCCGACATGACGGACGCGACAACTTTGCTGAAGGCGTCTGTGGCCTTTCCCGGGAACTGGAGGTCGTTGCAAAGTGTAGATGATTGGGCCAAGGAGGACCGTCGAAGTCAAATTACTGAGAGCTTCTGCCGCGGCGTTGATAGAGATCCCGCCAAGCGCAAAGGTCTTTTTCTAATTCTCAACGGCGACAGCGCGACTTACGCTGACACTGCCATCATTGGCCGTGGTACCTTTGCGCTTGTCTCTGTGAAGCGCCGGGCTGATTACGGAGGCAACCGTAAGGAGCTTCTACATGACGTCGCCACGCTTGGGTTCCGAGTGTCCGAATTAGAGGAGGAACATCAAAAGTGTCTCTTCGAACCGCAGATAGATGCGACAGCGCAGCTGAAGGCACATCTCCAGTGCTCTGTGGCCGTTCCTGTCTTCGTCCTCTTTCACGAGCCACATTACAACATTCTGAAAAACATGCCCGAGGTTGAGGTTCGCGCGACAGAAGAAGGCGGGACACCGGCGCTGAGGATCAAGCCGATTGTTCTGTACATCCGACCGTATTTGGAATACACGGAGAAAACCAATACCCATTCAGTATCTAGCTCGACTAGCACACTACAATCTGATGTTTCTTGGTCATCTAAATTTATAAAACTACTGCTCTCTGTTTTCAAAAGAGGTGGAGAGCACTAACAGAGGGTGTTGGTGCACACAGTTAAGAGACCAGCAAATTAGAAATGAAGTGACGGTCACACCACTGAATACCCCACTTCTTCACTGGACCCTGTTATGACAAAGTTACGATCACGCAAGCACACTTCTCGAATTTGAATGTCGGCGCACATTTGCAACGCTGCCGCTATGCACTCCCTACCCCTTTTCAGCTCTTACTCATCCCACAGCGATGCCGAAGAGAGCCGCTTTTGTTTGCACTTTTTGCCCCAGTACACGCACGCTACTTTGGCTGTCTTCCTCAACCGTCGTGAAGAAGGAGTCTCTGATCATCTCGCTCGCAAAGTAAACGTTTGTTGCCACGCAGTTTTACTTCTCTTTCTCCCCTATCTCTCTATTTTTTTCCAGTTCTTCAGGACTGTTTTCCATCTTCGTCATCTAAAACGCGCATGATCTTGTCTTCTCTTTTCTTTCTCCACTCTTCTTTTTGTCTGTACTGTGTTGGCTTTCTCCTTACTTTTCTACACGCAAGAATAACTTATCGTTTTGAAAATGCAGCACCTCGGCCAACTCGTCATTTTTATTCTGTCTTTTCTGGCTCATTAACCCGATAATCTACTCCAGACACGAATGCTACTTTGGGCTCGCCTCGTCTCGTCGGTAAGAGAACATCATTTTCAGCAACAACAGCAAAGACAATTGTTGCAGGCCGGCGCCAGGCGGAAAAAGGGGTGGAAGAGGAAGCGCTTGTGGTCACTCACTCCATCAGCTCTCGAAGACTCGCTCTGTCCCATTCTTTACAAATGTGGTGAACTGCGTCGCGGGTACTGAAACGCTGCTTGCAACACACCTCTCTCTCTCTCCACGCAGCCTGACAAGAGTTCCATCTTGCGAGAGGAACAACGAAAAAGAAAAGGGAAGCAAGATAGGTTGTGTCAGTGCCTGATACGTTTTGGTGTGCTCATCTGTTGCTTAATCTCGTGCAAATTCTTTCCCAATGCAACTTTGATCCCCCATCCCTCGTGTTGCCCTCCTGCCCTCTTCCCTATTCTGTTTTTACATGTATACTAGATTTGAGTGTGTATCTCCCCCTTTTATATTTTCGCTCTCCTCTTTCAAAGTTTACAACCTTTTTCCTTTTAAACCAATAACTAAAGCCTGTGATGCTGCGTTTTGCCTTCTCTAAGACGTGTGTCGCCCTCTCCCTGTCCCGCGCCGTCGTGCTGCGCGACAAGAAAGACTCGCACGGCAGCCACACCCCGAGTCCTGCCGGGGTCGGCGCTGGCCGACCGACAGCCAAAGTGGGCAGCAATAAGGTCGGCGGTGCGGCCCCCACTGTGGTGTCGCCTCTCCCTGTACCGGGCGATATCCCTGTCGGCACCGCTGCCGCCGCCGCCCGCGGGCAGCCTCAGGAGGCGGAGGGGCACTACGAGAAGCTGCACCGCCAGCTGGAGGACTACTTCGACGTGAAAAGGGTGTCGCCGCGGGAGCCGAACAGCAAGGAGAGGGAAGCCCTCAAGGCCATCGTCCGGCAGCTGAAGGGAGGGGACCTCAGCGAGAAGCGGCTGCAACGGCTGACGGCAACGCGAACAACGCTGGTTGACTGGTTGAAAGCCCTTGATGAGGCACGGTCGGGCGACACCGTCGACGTCGCCAAGGCGCTGAGGATGTTCGCTGTGTGCCGGTTCGGCATCCGACAGCTCCTGCCCGCAGGCACTGTGCGTACCCAGGTGGAGAACCTCATCGTGGACTTTTTGCGGAAATCGCTTATCCGCGGGACGCTGGCGGGACACATCAAGGAGCGCTTGGCAGAGACGACCTTGGCAGCGGCGACCGCACCGTTCGGCTGCCCCGTCCTCTGCCTCCCCAGCCGAGTGTCTACCTTTGGAGCGCACAATGGCTTTATCAGGGAGAGGGAGCGCAGCAGCAAAGGTGAGGGCACAGAGTGCCGCCTTGGAGAGGCTATCAATAGTCTCATTTCGGACTACGAGTGGGGCGCCACAGCGAGGCGCTTGCCGTTTCCGGCCGTCATTGGTGGCGAGAGTGGAAGCGGTAGGACGTTGTTTTCCGTGCTGGCACCCGAGTACATCTGCGAGGGCTACGGTCTGAAGCCCGCGGCGATGAAGCGCAAGGCCCTCACCGTGTACGCCTGCCCGACTGATACGGAGGGGACCGTCTATGGGCCACTACTCGATGCCGTCAGGGAGGTCGACGCCGAATTACAAGGCGCGAAGAAGAGAGATGGAGGGGAGCACCTGGAACTGCTCGCCGCACGCACGGAGGCGGCTGCCATGTTTCTGGAGGCGCTAGTTCGCCAAGCCCTCGACTGGGAAGGTACGTTGGAGCTGGCTGGCGACGACAAGTATGAGTGCCTCTTCATCGTGGTCGACGAGCTGTCAACGGCGCCCGAATTTCTCCAAGCGCTGCTGGTCTTTGGTGATCTGCAGGAGAGGCTGCTCAAGTTCACCAAGGGCTTTGCCGAGAAGGCCCACATCATCTGCTGCACCACCCACACTCACTTCTTCATTGTCAAAAGCGGCTCCCACCCTGGCGGGTACCCGCCCCGCGTGATGACCCCGTCGCCGGTTCTCTTTGAAGTGCTTGTGAAAGCGGACGGCGCCACGGCCGATGACGTCGCCGCTCTCAAGAACGACGATGTGATTTGGACCGGAGTGCAGAACCGCCGCGTCGGCGCATTCATGGCAAGTGTGATGCAGAAGTTCAAAGAGAAGCACCACGCGAGTGGCCCTCTGATTCAAGTGGAGAACAACAATAAAAGACTGACCTCCGCGTCGCGTACGGAGTTGTACCCTCTTCTGCTTGCTGCCATGGACTCTTACCGCGAGAAAATTGGTCTGAGCCCCCACACTCCGCGCGCCGCTACGGCCGTCATTGCCGAGGGGCTACGCCACCTCATACTGTGGAGTGAGAGAGGTGGGGCCGAGGCCGCCCAGCGCTTCAGCTTGATGGGTGCGGCAAACCCTCTGGGTCTCGGCACCTTCACCGTTGACATCAAAGACATCAACGTTTCAACTGGACAGCCCACGGAGGAGGAGGTCAAGGTGTCGGTCACCACACCGCAGCTGCTCATGGCCGCCGTCCGCTACGGGGCGGCGGAGTGCGCATTCACCGGCGGCCCAGACGCGTTTGTGCAGCTCAGCGCCGTGATGTTCAATCTGTTTCTCGAAGCGACGCGGGTGGTGGACAGGTTTACGCAAGATGAGAGCACTCGCGAAGACTGCATCCGCGCCGGCCGGGTAGCTGAGAGCGAGGAAGCCGTCGACACTTTTGTCAGCGCGCTGCGCGGCCACGACAGTACCGAGTGCGTTTCGCTGCAAGGACTCCTTGGGGCGCTCGACCCGGTGTGGGGGTGGGCGTGGAAGCGCGCGGAAACGAATCGAGTGGAGGGTGTCGCCTCACATAATCTCTCAACAACGATGCTAAAGCACAAGCGCAGCGCCGAAAAGCTCCAAGCCGTGGGCATCGTTGGTCCCGATAATGCGGAAACGACTGCTTCTGAGATTGAAAGAATGCGCGCTGCCTCAGCAGATGAGACCGCTTTCACGATGGTGAACGCGCCGCGGGCGTCGTACGCAGACTTCATTGGCGTGTCTGGTGAAGTCCTGCTCTTGGCTCAGTGCAAGCGGTGCGACACCGACTTCGGGACGGACGCTGAGGTCAGGGAGGAGTTGGCGAAGTTGGGGTTTTGCTGCGATGGTCACAAGGCATCAAGGTCGCACTATAAGTTAACCCATCAATTGATGAATGGTCTGGGATGCACGTTGGCTGTTCCGCTCTTTCTTGTGTCGGAGCCCGTCTGCAACAATGCCAAAGGAAGAGCGGTGATGGCGCGCGGACACGGCTGGAGCGGCCCTGTGCCTTTTGTGTGCCTCGCGGAGGGCATGTCGAAGACGTACAAGCGCAAAAAGCAATGAGGACGTATATATCCCTGTGTTGCGAGAGAAAGAGAGAGAGAGAGGTGGAAACGGTGGTCCCAGCACTCCCCACCATTTTTCATGTTCTCTCGCATGCTTTCAATATTTTCTGCGTTTAGTCGTCGCAGGTTTTCATTTTAAAAATAATCTACCGTGCTTTTTTTTTTTTGATCTCCCACCTTTCCCACCTTCCCACTTTCTTCTTTCTGTGCTGTATCTTTTCCTTCTATTACTGTATTTTCTTCGTTTTCATTGAGCGTCCTACCACGCTGACTTTTTTTTTGTTGCTGCCGGCGACTGCCTGCTTGTCGGGCAGTGCAAGCGACTCGGAAGTCGGCGGGAGAGCGGCGCCGAGGATGTCGAGGGTGAGCTGACCAAAAAGGCGGTTCCGAGATCTCTAGTCCTGTCATGCGCCGTACTAGAACTGGAGAAGAGGACAGAAAAGCTACTGGAGCGCAGGGAAGCCGCAGTGGGGGCAGGAAATAACAGAAGCTCCTATGAAGCAGCTCGGCCGCAGCATTGCCATCTCTCTCTCTCCCTCTCTTTTTTTTTTCGTCCCCAAACCCACACACAGCGGCGCTATCGGTAGAGGGGTCGTTGCAGAGGTGCACAGCTGAAAGGGAACGGCGCCGTTTATCCACGTCGCCTCCGCGATATCCATTTGCTCTTTTATTTTACTTTCCATCATCTTCCTTTTTGTTCCCTATTTTTTCACTTCTCTCTCTTTCTCTCTTTCTCTCTTTCTGT
>JAQOSZ010000248.1:0-53508 GCA_030347455.1 Kentomonas sorsogonicus | reverse complement strand
AGTAGGAACGCAAAAAAGGCACCCACACCCCGCCACACACATCTCTCTCTCTCTCTCTCTCTCTCTCTTTCTCATACTCGCATGGGCGCCTCCCCAAGCCGGGAGCAGCAGGCGCAGCTGCTACACGACATGTCCCGCGCGACCGCCGCCGTGTCCGCCAAGGGCGCCAAAGTGAAGAAGAAGGAGATTGTGCTCATGCCGCTCACCCGCGCCTTTGTCAACCGCCTTCCCAACACCGCCAACACCACCTGCAGCGGCGATAAGGCGCAGCGCCGGCCGCCGCCGCCGCGCCGCCGCAGCTCCGCCTCGTCTGGAAAGAACGGTGATAATAATAATAATAATAATAATGAAACTGGTAATAATAAACCAGACTTGGATCTGTTTGACGGTTTCTACTCCGAGTACCGTCCCGACGCCTCCCCGGCCGAACTGCCCTTCGCCCGACAGCTGTTCGCGGTCTATTCGGAGCTGTCCGTGCAGTTTTACACCCGGAATGAGAGTCTGCCGGAGTACGAGGCGGCTGATGTCGGCGCCAATGCGCGACGCCATGAAGGGAGCGGTGACGGCGGTAAACACACAGAGGCGGCCACCGATGCTGCGGCAGAGTCACTAGCAGCGGCGGTAGAGGAAGAGAAGAGGAAACACACGAAAGAAGAAGAAGAAGAAGAAGATGAGGCGGAGGCGGCGGACGCGCGGGCGGAGGCGGCAGCGTGGGAGCGCAGCACGACGCTCCCCGCCCGCCTCGCCTTCCCCACCGTTGAGGCCCTCTACGAGGCGACGGTGGGGGCCGCGGAGGCGCGGCTGTTTGACACAGACGCCGACATGCTCAGGGCGGCGGCCGCGCCATCAGCAGCAGCAAACACTAAACCTTCTTCTTCTTCTTCTTCTTCTCCCTTCTCCTCCTCGTCCGCATCCGCCGCCGCGCCGCCGCTGCTGCCGGTGCCGTGCGCGGTGTGCTTCCAGTACCCCACCTCTCTGGTAATGACGGCGGAGGAGGAGGCGGCGCAGGCTGCTGCTGCTGCTGCGACCAACAGCAGCAACACCCCCACCCCTGCCGCCTCGCGTAAGAAGAAAGCCTTCTGCGCGCCGCACGGCAGCGTGGTGCTCGGGCCGCAGTGCTCGCTCATGGTGATTGGGTACGTGGGCCTCGTGCCAGTGCGCAGCGCCGCGACTAGTGCCGCTGACAAGAACTCTAGCGGCGGTGGCAACGAGGGGAGCGAGAGTGCGCGCGGGCCTGCTGCTGCCGCCAGTGGAGCGGATGGAGTCACCGATAACAACAACAACGACAACAACAAGGAGGAGAAGAACGGCGGCGGCGGCGGCGGCAGTGCGAGTCAGGCCCATGATCAGGCGAGTAGTAGTAGGGTAGAGTTCTACAAGCCTCCCGCGGAGGGGCGCAGCAGTGCCACCGGCGACACGCGCGCCACACACGAGCTGGTTATGTTCATCTCCAAGTCTGCCGGCGAGCAGCATCTGAGCCGCGCGCTGTTCCTCGCGGCGCAGATGTACGTGCGGCAGTGCGTGCGGGCCGGGCTGGCGCGCGCCGCGCAGCGCCCCACCCTCCCCTCCATCCGCTACTCCGCGCTCCTCACGGATGTGCCGTACCTGTCGTTTCTGCGAGAGCTGCGCCTGCGCTGTGAGGAGCGGCACCCGCTGCGGCTCTCTCTGCGCTCCGCCCACCTGCAGCAGCAGCAGCAGCAGCGGCAGCAGCAACAGCAAGAGGGCGCCGCCACTAGTGCGAGTGCTCACGGGGGCGCAGATGGCGACGCTAATACCACTACTACGACTCCCGGCGGTGCTGCAAACGCAAAGAAAGACGGCAAGGCATCGGGGCCGTCTGCAGAGGCTGCCAGCACTCACAACGCCGCTACCAGCAGTCATAGCGCTGCGCCGTATCAGCCGCCGCCGCAGGGGCTGTGGAATGAGGTGCTGCAGGAGATGCTGACGCGCGTTGAGTTGCTGCCGCTCTCTTTCCAGAGTCACCTCACCGCCCGCGAGGCGTCGTCGCTGTGCGCCTTTTTGGCGGAGACGTGCAATCACATGGACTTCCACCCCACACCGGGCGTCAAGCCGCTCTTCTTCTTTGGGTTCGTGGGAGACGGCGAGACGACACCGCCTCTTGTGAGCGGCAATCCAAACAACGCAGCCAAGAATGTAACGACGCAGCGCAGCGGCAGCAGCGGGGCGCGTCGGTGGAGCTGGTGGGGATAATAATAGCAATAATAATAACTATAGTAATAGCGCGGAAGGGTCTGCGCAGCCGCTGCCTAGCGTCTCCTACTCCCCTGCCGCCCGCGCCGCCCGCCGCCGTCGCTGCGGAATGCGCTGCTCCCCGCTGCCGCTCACCGCCGACTCCCCAGAAATGCGTTACTTTCTGGAGGAGACGGTGTACCCGACGGTGGTGGAGCAGGCGACTACCGCCGCCGCCGCCGCGGCTGCCAAGCGGCGCTCCGCCGACCCACACAACCCAGCAGCAGCCGGCAGCAATGCATTCCCTCCCTCCTTCACCTCCGCCCCTCTGCCGCTGCAGCCCTTTCTGCCGGAAGATGTGTACGTGTACGCCATTGTGGGCCCCGGCGGCCTGACGGTACCGCTCGCGTGCACGCCGACGCGGCACTCCAGCAAGGCGCGCTACAACACGGCTCAGCAGCTGGTGGAGGGGACGGTGCTGCGGCAGCGCGTGCACCTCCGCTCGCGCACTTTCCTGCTGCCGCAGTGGGAGATGGCGGCCGACGAACTGGCGATGCAGATGAACCAGCCGTCCGCGCCCGCGCCGTATTCTCCCTCCCCTCCTCCTTCTTCTAATCCCGGCGCCGGCGCCGCTGCCTCAGCTTCGTCTTCCTCCCCTGGCGCCGCCGCGTCCCTTCAGCTGTCTGCACAGCAGGCCGGCGTAGGGGGAGGAGATGCTGCTGCCCTCTCTCCTGCTCCTCGCCCCCGCCGCAGGGCGGCAGCCGGCGCAGCCCCACACCGCCGCCGCCGCCCGGTCCCGCGGAGGTGGGCGGCAGCGTCCCTCTGCTGCCGCCGCACGACGTACTGCTGGGGTGGGCCAAGGACAAGTACCTCGCGGCCCGCACGGCGCCGGAGAGCGACCCGCACTGGATACGGCGCTTCCCTGGCGACTACTTCTTTCCCTCGTCCTCTCCGTCTACTGCTGATGCTGAGTGATGATCATGCCACCAAAGGAAAGGAAGCCGCGGAGGGTGCTGCCGCGGCTGCTGATGGTACCCACACCACCACCACCACTACCACCAACAACAACGATGACAATGGTAGTAATACAAAGGAGAGCGCCGCCAGGTCCGCTGCAAAGCGTAACGTACTGAGCAGCAGTAGCCACCCGAACCCGCGCGTGGGCGAAGACGGCCAGCCGGCGCTGCACGTGTGGCAGCTGTGGCTGCAGGGCCGCCCGCACGTCTTCGGTGTCATCCCCTCTTTCGAGCGGACCCGCCACACGCAGGGCGGCGGCAAGGATGACGGCGGGGAGGCGGCGGAGGCGGAAACGGAAACAGAGGCACGAGGGTCGGCTAAGAGTTCCCCCAAGGCAAAGAAGGGTGCTGCCGCGGCTGCTGCGAACACAGCCAATGAGAACACGGCTGCAGAGCCGGCGTCGGCCTCGTCGGCAAACGCCAAGAGCGTGGAGCAAAAATAAGAAGGGAAATAAAACTGCCGAGACAGCGGCGGCGGCGGCGTCGGGTGAGAATACGACAGACGCCCATCAAAACGACGGGCCACCGCCGTACCGCCCTCCGGGCTCTAATCCAAAAATACCTCCGTCTGCAGCTGCAGCAGCAGCGGCAGCGCAGCAAAAACAAAAACACAACCAGCCGTCAAACACTTCCGCAGAGCCCCCCGCGTACTACGATCAGTCCACCGGAGGCAGCTCCGGCCCCTTTAGCTACGACTACACGGACTACCACGCCGTCAAGTACACCGCCAGCGCCCCCAGCCCCGCGTACGCGTTTCAGCAGCAGCAGCAGCAACAACAGTCGATCGGGCGGCAGCAGGGCAACCATCCGATCAGCAACAATCCTAACAACAGCGCCGCCAACCGATACGGCAACGTGCCTGCGGATTATGGACCGCCGCCCTCCTTTGGCCCTTTAAATAACCCCCGTCTTCCTCAACAACAACAGCAGCCGCCGCCGCCGCCAGGATACCAGCCGTTCCCCAATCCTGAGCTGGACTATCAACTTCAGCAGTACAACCAGTGGCGCCAGCAGCAACAGCAGCAACAACAACAGCAGCAGCAGGCGCCCGGCGGCCCCCAGCCTCCTCCTCCGCCTCCTCCCCCATTCCAACAGGGCTCCGTCACCTTTGGCTTCGACCCAAATCACCCCTTCAATCGAAACGTCGCGGGGGGCGGAGTGCCGCCGGCTAGATTTCATTCGCAACAGCAGTATGAAGCGGGAGGTGGTGCTGCTGCCGCCACGTCTGGTGAAGAGGCGCTATTACCACCGCCGCCGCCGTATACTCCTCCGCAGGCATCTGCCCCATCTGCCAAGGACGCCGGTAGCAGCAACAACAGCAATAATAATAATAACAATAATAATAATGATAGTGGTAATAATAATAACAACAACAATAGTAGTAACAGTAATAACAAGAGTGGGAGTGGTAACATTGTGGTGGACACGAGCGCCCGCAGTGTGTGGCCGCCGCCGCCGCCAGTCCACAATCCCGCGTACCCCAAGGCCTACGTGCCGCCCAACAGGCGGGGGAACACTTCCACCGCGCGGCGGCAACAAGCAACAAGCAACAACACAGGGCGCCAAGAAGGGCAGCACCGCCACTGCCAACAAGAACAGCGCCGCCACGGCGGGCCGCGGCAAGTCTCCCTCGCCCGGCAATGCGATCAGCGCTGGCAGCAGTCACAACATCTACAGTGACGCACGGCTGGTGCCGAGGGTGGAGGTGGGAGGAGAGACGGCGGCGGCGGCGGGGGTGTTGGGGGGCCTGCCCGGCGCGGCCACCACTACGAGCACCACTACCACTACTGTTATCCGCAGCAACAGCAATCCACCAGAGGCCTTCTCCCATTATTTGACGACTGGGGCAGGCGGAGGCGACAACGATGGTGGTTTTGTTTCCGACGATATTCACCACCGTACCGGAGGCACCGCCGCGGAGGCACCAGCACGCTCCCCCTGACGCCTCTTCGCTGTCCCCCACGTCGTCTCTGCAGAATGTGTTGGTCCATCAAGGGAAGCCGCGCTCGCGGCGCTGGGCGGCGGGCACCGTCAACCCCCAACAGCAACAGCAGATGCAACAATACGCAGACCCTAGCGCCGGACTATACGGCAGCGGATACGCAAATATAATAATAGTAATGCCGGCGCCGCCAATGACTTTTATTACCACAACCCTCATACTACTACTACTACTGCTACTACTACCTATGATACTAATGACCGCTACGCTTCTGGCGGGGCGCTGCTGATGGCGGCCGCGACGAACCCTAATGACGCCCCATACAGCATGAATAGCGGTCCCGGCAACAACAACAATAATAATACCCACAAAAACAACAACAGCAACAACGCGGATAACAATAATACTACTATGGATAATAACGTTACGAGTAGTAATAATAATGATAGTAGTAACAGTATGAGTCGGGAGGAGATGCTGCGTCTGAAGCCCGAGTGGCGGCACTACTACGAGCGCGCCGCCCTGGAGCGCATCCCGGCGCCGAACCTCAGCAGCTACTTTGACCAGACCGCCGCCGTCACCGCCCTCGCGCGGGAGGAGCCGCCGGAGAGTCTTCTCGAGTACAGCGGCCTCTACGCCGCCTATCTGAGGCGAGAGAAGCCCCCTACTACTACTAATAGTGGTGGTGCTGCTGCTGCGGGGGAGAAGAAGTCGTCGAATGCAAGAACAGCAAAAGCAAACAACGTGATTATTGATGACACAAAGGCCACCGCCGCGGCAGAGGGCACGACCGCCACAGCTGACTCCGCGGCGGAAAACAAGGACAAGGAAGAGGTGACAGTGGCGGCGGGTGCAGACGCACAACCGTCGCAGGAGTCCCCGCAGCGGCTGCCCTCGGCCTCCTCCCTTCTTCTGACTCACCACCACCACCACCATAACCATAACCACCATAACCAGGCGCACAGCGCTCGCAGCCCAAATCAGAGCCTGCACCAGCTGCCTGTGCCTCTGCCCACCACCGCTGCTGCAACCGCTAATCACAACGCCAGCGATACGCCCCGCCAGCACTCCTCCTCTTCGTATCACTTTTACGGACCCGGCACTGGCGGCCCCGCCTACAACCACGGGCCCGCCGGCGCAGACCCCAACCTGAGCAGCAACAACAACAATAATAACAATAATAACAACAGCAGCACAGTCAATCGCTTTACGGCCACCAATACAAGCGTGCACGGTATTAATAATAATAATAATAAGTAGTATGTACTATACGAATAACCTCCGTGCGAGCGTGGGCAGCACCAACGGCGGCGCGGAGTCCTTCTACAACTTGCCCGACAGCACCTTTAACTTTGGCAGTGCCGTCGCTAGCAACTCCATCGGCGGCGGCGGCGCCTTTTCCTCTAACATGCAGAGACAGGCGGACAGCTCGCTACATCAGCCTAATAGTCATAGAGGGGGAGGCGGCGGCGGCGGCGGCGGGGACTTTTTTGCCTCTGCCAACGACATCGCAGCCGAGGCAAACGCGGCCGCGGCGGCGGTTTATGGCAATCCACAAGGCCCCCGTACGGTATGAATCCCCGCACAGTCACAATAATAATCAGAATAGTGGCAATGGAAGAGGAGGGAGGAAACAACAACAACATCAATAACGATGACGATGACGACTTTTACGCAAGTCCCGCCGCGGGCGCCGGTAATGGCCACACTATCCACAGCGGAAATGCGGGCGGCTACAGCTACGGCGCTGACGGCGCCCCTGCCGCTGCCGGCGGCGGCGGTGCTGGTTACTACTCTTCCCCCTACTCGTACCATAGCACGAACAGTCTGTACGGCAACGGTATGCCCAGGGAGGGGCGGGGGTCCCCGGTCCCCCGGCGAGTGCCGGGAGTCAGCAGAACCTCTCGAGACAGCGCAGTGCGATGAGTGCTGCGGGCGGCGGGGGCGGCAGTAATCTGCTGCGGCGCACACACACCGACAGCGGGAGAGATTTCTATGTAGACGATAAAGGGCGACAGTCGTATCGGCGGAATCTGTATGGGGAGGGCGCGACGTAACGGTGGGTAATATTAATGCTTCTTCTAGTAGTAATAGTGATAGTAGGAATAACAAGAGGTCACAAACGTCATCATTGTAGAGTGGTAACTTCTGATTATACTGCTATAACTACCACTATTGCTATCGCTTGTGCTAATAATAATCTGAAGGCATGGTGCCGAATAGTGGTATTAATAATTAGAGGGAGAGAAATATCACCAAAGAATCGACTGCTGCTTTTTTACTACATAAAGATTGCCTCCGAAAAGTACAGAGGGATTTTTTTTTCTCAAACAGCAAAAAAATAAATAAATTGTATTCAAGTACTATTGAGATAATATAATGATATGTTGGCAAACTCAGCTATCATTACTTTATATTCCCTCTTCATCTTTTTTTTTTCACTTTATGCATCTGTAAATTCAACACATTACCTGTACTTTTTTTTTCTGTTTAGCCTTTGAGGCTTCTTACATGATCTATTTTTCGTTTTACTTTTGATGCTTTCATACACACACACACACACTGCTGGTTTACTCATTTTTGTTATTCTTTCAGTATGATGTGACAATCTTTTACTGCGACTCTAAGTAATTCCATCATTCGGGAACTGGATCCTTGTGGATTCCGTTATTCTTTCAATACTTTTTCACTTATTTATTGTTTCATTATGCTTTTACTACTTATACACACATATATACATACATCTATACACAAGTGCAACTGAACACACCTCTCTTTCTATTTCTGTATTCTATTCACTCATTCATTGTTTGTTTCAACTCCTATCGCATGCGTAATATCTACCTTTGACTTTATGGACTAAACAAATCTATTCCGCTTTGAATGTTTTGTGAGCGTTTGCGCGTGTGTTTTGCTATTCCTGCTGACCTGAGAGTTGTTTCCCCACTAATTAGTATATTTCAGCGGTGTCAAATCGAGGGAAATGAGGAGAAAGAAACTATATGCGAGGAAATTGCTTGCCGTACATTCATTTCTTCGTATGTCTGCGTTTTTTTTTCTCTTCTCTCTCTCTGTTTTTCTTAGCTGTGGCTGTACCCTCGAGCAGATTTTTCTATCTTGATTTTACTCTCTTTCACTTGTGCAACTATCATCATCTTCTTTTCTTTCCCCTTTTTCCTTTCCTCATAGCCCTACTACAGTTAGGAAATCTCATTTCGGAAAATTATTACATATATTGTTTCTTTTTCGTATATAATTTACACAGGATAAGGCGAAAAGAAATTTAAAAAAATTGAACAAATAGAAGCTTTACGATCATATTAATATTATTTGCCTATCATCTTTCCCGTCTGATTCACCCACACACCAGAAGTAGCTATACTCATTTATTCACCGCTCCCTTTCTTCTTTTTTCTTCTCTCGAATGAACACGCATAGCCGCCGCTTTCATCAGATCCCACTGGACGAGCGTAAGGCGACGCACGCGAAGCTGAAGCAGATGAATCCAGACCGCGTTTTTTGCATCTGCGAGACTACTCCCGACTTCCCCACCCACTCCTCTTCTAATAGTAGTAATAATAAGCGTAACAACCATAATAACAATAGTAACGCTGCCACTGTAGGCGGAGGAGGAGGGGGAGTTATAGCAACGAGCCAGTGGGGGATGGTGGCGGGAAACTCTCACAGTAATAATAATAGCGGAGGACCCCTATCGTTTCAGCGCCTGCAGTGCGACCCGCAAATGTGCGTCGGTGACATCAAACAACTGCTCATTCGCATGCTGCAGGACAGGGGGCTGCTAGGCCCGGGGCAGAGCCTCTCTCTCTACGCGTTCCCCACACCAGCAGCTAACAACAACTAATAATAATAGTATTAATAATACGACGACGAGTGGTCTGAATAGTGTTCTGCTGACGGACAGCATGCCGCTGGGGGAGCTGAGTCGCAAGTACGCAGACGTGAGTGGCTTTCTCTACATTCAGTTTGGCGTGCAGCACACGTTTGGGTGATCGCCAGGGACATGGAGAGAGAGAGGGAGGAAACAGCAACAACAACAAAAAACAACAATACCAGCACAGAATGATACAGTATCAGCACAGAAGCAATTCTCTTCATCTGCGCTGCTTGTTTGTTTTATTCTGCTCGACTCTCTGTTTCTCTCTGAATTTCGTCCTTGTCTTTACACATCTTTTATTTCTTTTTTGCACATTTGCTGTTTCGTACGGTTTCTCAATATCTTTTTCCTCTCTAATTTTGCGTTTACCTGCTCTTCGCATCGCATCATTCTATTGCTTGCCAAAAAAAATCAAAATTCCGTGTTGCCTTTTTTTTTTCAATTTGCTTCTCTTTCGCGTTCAATTTAGTGTTTTTGCCTTCTTTTCCTCTTCTCCTTATTATTATTTGCACATAGCTTTTTGAAGAATTTGAATTCCCCTTTTTGCCACCCACTAAATATGATTTCTGTTCATTCCGATTTCTACTGATTCACCATCCAGTCTCTTCTCTGCAGCGACTAATCAACTCTTATTTTTGTGTGTGTGAGCCCGCTATCTGTCATGTTGTGTGCCGCATTTCAAGGTAGTTTATACATATGCCAGTTGTGTCCAGATGCGTTATAGAAAAGTTTTGCATATGTATATTACAAGCAGCTAAACAACAACAATTAAAGAGTGTGCGAAGGGACATGCTTAATTTCATGTTTGCTTATATATATTTTTTTTTGATGATTATATTTCTATGTTTCTCTCCCTCTTTCTCCTCCTCCTTTATGTTGCGCGCTTTTCATTTGTACGGCGTCCACTCCCTCTGTCTCCCAAAAATTCTTTCCTTTCTATTCTGGCGAAGGAAATACATAAAGAAAGCCAAAAGCAATACGAAAAAGTATATATAACATATTTAGCACAACAATTGAGGACTCTACACAAAACAACACGATACTCCTCGACTACTATAGAAGGAATACATAACAGTAATAAACTGGAAAATATCAAGATCTATTTTTCAATACGAAGAATTAGAATCTGTATTGCTACATATATCGCTGCCGGAATTTATCCATTATAAGAAGTAATAACACTTTAGCTGTATTACTTCAGGATAAATTTTCTTTTCAGCGTGTTAGCAAATACTGTTTCACCTCCTTAGCATATTTGAACAGTTCTCATCTATTACTTTTTTTTTATTTTGTTGATAAGTCCTACACGTGCACACGCACACAAGCAAGGCACTCACACTTTATTTAGTTATATATAGTGATCCATTGTCTGCAGCGATATTTTCCTTTTGTTTTTCTCTAAACGTTATAACTTCTTATCTGCTTTCTCTGTTTTATTTGTTATTTGCCTTTTTTCCCCCCTCTCTCTCTTTATCTCCAGTTGATTGGTAGTATATCCTTTTCATCTTTTTTTTTTTTTGATCTCTCTGAGCTTCTAAGAACTCCGTTTCTGCTTTCTATATATTT
The DNA here is from genome assembly GCA_030347455.1 of Kentomonas sorsogonicus. Lineage (NCBI taxonomy): Eukaryota > Euglenozoa > Kinetoplastea > Trypanosomatida > Trypanosomatidae > Kentomonas > Kentomonas sorsogonicus. Next base: position 42,899 of record JAQOSZ010000248.1, on the reverse strand, counting down.
TGAGAGAGAAAAGAAAAAGGGAGAACGTAAATATACACTAACACTTCCAATAATAACAAAGTAAAGTACTGTTAATTTGGGCATACAAAGCTTAATTTTTAGTGCTCTGTTTACGTTTTTCTCTCTTTTTTTCCCATTGTCTCTACCCTTCGTCTCTAGGAGGTGCGTAAGTAACGTCTAGTTTCGTTTTTTAAATCCACTTTTTTGATTTTTGAGTTTCGTTCATTTTTCTCCCTGTTTCTTTTTCACCTTCTTCCTCGCCCTTATTCTTCTCCATTTTATTGTTCTAATTCTTCTTGACAATATTATTTCAAGTGTCCTCTTTTCGTTTTGTGTTTCTGCCTCCTTATCTTCAGTTCCTACCATCAATAAACGAATAGATTCGTATAAACTCTTCTCCTTTGTCTGGTCCTGACTCGTTCCTCACTTTTCTCTTTTCCATTTTTCTTTTCGCTTCTGCTAATCATAAACGACTGGTTGTCGATTTTTCTTTTTTCTCCTTTCCCCCTCTCTATTTGTTTCTATCTCTCTCGTTTTTAAATCTCGAATTTTCTAGTGACATATATCGAATAGAAAAACAAGAAGAGATATAAAAAAATATCGTTTAGATTGTCGTCACACTTACTTTTATTCGGTGTTTATTTCTCTCTTTTCTTAACCTCTTCAGAGACACATTTTTTTTTTTTAATTAACGAAAGACGTAAGTACTTTGTTTTTTTCTTCTCCTTTCATTTCCTTCGCTAAGTTTTTGCCTCTGTTCTGAGCTCTCCCCTCCTCTCTCTCTCTCTCTCGCTCTTCACTCTTCCCTTTCTGCTGCAGAGTCTCTATCATCGTAACAAACTACACTATTCTTTTGATTTTGGAGTCTTTCCCCCTCTCGCCCCTCTCTCTCTCCCCTCCTGTGCACACACTTTTTGTTCTGTCCTTTTTCTTTGTTTTTAAATTTATATATTGAAGTCTTTTCTCCGGCTGTCAGAGAATTGCGCTTCTAGTTTGCGAGTTCTCTTTTTCTATCATAAAGTAACTCTTTTTTTTTTTCTTCTGAGTCTGTCAGTAGGAGCGCTAAGATTGACTCAATCATCAATATAGAAATATTTTAAAAGCGTACTAACACTTCAAACAAATCACCACATTCTTCGTGAAATCAACTAGAAAAACAATAAAAAAGGACGATTATTAATAACAACAAAAAAAATGGGTATCGTCAGCTCCAGTGACTTTTATCACCTCACAGAGGAGAAGGGCGCCGCCCTGCTCCTTAATTCTCTTCCCTCTGCGAACCCAGAAACTCTTAGTAACACCACTACCACTACCACTACTACTACTAGTAATACTATCAACAGCATTATTGGTGGTGGTGGTGCCGCTGTTACCATTCCGTACCACTCTCTTTCGTCTGAGCTGCCGTTTATCAGTCGCGCGCCGCAGCGCTACACCTACGACACCTCTGAGTGGTCTGCCCTCAGTAAAGGCGACGGAGGCGACGCCTCAAATAGTAATAATAATAACAGCAACAACAACAAGTCAGTGAACAGTAAAGGCAGCGTCCAGGGTGGTAAGGAGACGGGTAAGAAGACCAAGGGGAAGCAAACAACTGCTGCTGCTGCTGCTGGTGTTGATTCCAACGCAGAGGGCTCTTCTGGCACTGACAATAAACAACCAAAAGAAGAGGAAACTCTCTACTACTATGAGCACCGCGCGATTCCACTCACCTCGCGATTTTTCCGATCCTTTGCGAGCGAAACAGCTAAAAACGGAAGCGAGGAGAATGAAGCGAGTGATGATGATAGTACTGACGCGGAGGAGGAGCGGGTGGGGGTCTGCTGTTCCGCCAGCTGTGGCACGCGCGCGCCCGCAAGAACGGCCGCTACCATTTCCAGAGCGCGGCCTGCTGGTCGCCCGGGGCGCTGCTGGACCCCTCCGCCTACTACTACACAGGTGAGGAGCTCACGGCCGCCGCGGTGCTCGAGGCGATGATGCGGCGCCACCAAAGCACTCCTAGTAGTGGTAATAATAGTAGTAATAATAATAGCGGCGGCGGCAGCAATGGGGGTAACAAGAACACCAAGAGTGAGGCTGGCTGCGACTGATGCTGGTGGTTGTGACGCCGAAAAGGAGTCGGGCGAGAAGACCACAGGTGATGACAGCCATAGTCCTCGCGATGGTAATAATAATAATGATAATAATAATAACGATAGCGAAGAAACAAACGAAGCACAGCTGCGGGAGCTGCAAGAGTTTTACGCAGAACTGCTGAGGCGCAAGGAAAGTCTAAAGTACGTCGATGATGATGATGATGATACCAGCGAGGGGCACGAGGACGAGGGTGATAAAAAGAGACTCACAACAATCACACAGATACAAATAAAGTTGAGAGTGGCGCGGCGTCCCCCTCTCAGCAGCACCGCCGCCAGCGTCGCCGCCGCCACCGCCTCGCGCCTCCTTTCACCTCTCGCGAGTCTCTTTATCGTCTGCTTGTCCGCGATGAATCGTCCTTTTTTGAGAATTACAGCGATCACAACATCACCGAGGGTGGCGTCCTTAATGGGAATGAAAACCCCGATTGCGGTGCCGCTATAGCTAATGGCCGTCCCACTCCCTCAGAAGCCGGCGCTGTCACCACCGCCACTATCGATGATACTCCTAATCATAATAAAAACAATAATAACAACATCAAGTGTGCCAGCAACTCGCTGCCCTCTCTGTCGGCCCCCGTGCCGTGTGCCATTGCCCTTGTGCGCACGCGATGCACCCCGGAGGCCTACCGACTCACCTACTTCAAGGCGGGCTACGAGAGGCATCACAAGGCCGCCTCCGCCTCCGCCGCCAACTGCCACTGGGGCCCCGGCCGAGGGTGACGGCAGGGACAGCAGCAATACAACCACTAAGGACCCCAATAACAACAACAACAACAATGATAATAATAATAGTGACAGTAAGACGACGGAGGGCGCTGTGCCGGCGGCCGCGTCCGCCAGCATGCGCGCGAGTGCGAAGCGCTTCCGCAACGTCGATCCGGAGAAGTTGGCGCGCGAGAGTGTGTCGGTGACGGTGACGTTTGCCGATGTGGTGAGGGCGCTGGAGGAGCGGGAGGCGGCGCGGAGGAGGAGGAGGAAACTCCGCAAAGCGAACGAGGGAGCGGAGGGAATGGAGAATGACCAAACAAATAATAATAATAATAATAATGAAGAGAAGAATAAAAGGAGCGTCCGCTTGAGGAGTTTGGCGTCGTGCCTTGGCTGAAGGTCCGCGTGCGGGGCTCTCAGAAGGGCAACGACAAAACACAACAACAACATCAGCAACAGAAGCAGGGTAATCAGAATGAGGGACAGGAGGGGACGCCGGGAGGGCACGCAGGCGGCTCACAGATGCCCACGGCGCGCGTACACCACCGCCGCAGCCGTCACTGCCACTCTCTGACGCGGAGTTAGAGGCCCCGACTCAGGAGGTGGAGCTACGCATTGTGGGAATGATGGGGTGCTATCCCACGCGCGAGATTCTCCGCCAGTGCCTCCGCGACGTCGCTAGGTCTCTGGAGGGTTCCGTCACCAGCCGCGACAGCAGCAACAGTACGGAGGGCAAGGACGGAAAGGAGGCAGAGCGTCATAGTAATGATGGGGAGAAGCATAATAGTGAGGACAATACAGAGAAAGGGAATGCCGCCACCGCCACCGCCGCGTCTGCCGCTGAGGCGAACCGCGGGGATTCCAAAAATACGCAGTCGTCGTCCCTTATTACTCAAAGGAACGCTAACGAAGTCTCCAAAAACATCACGGCTCATTCCAAAGACGAGCAGAGGAGGCAGCGGAGGAGGAGAGACGGCGGGAGGCGCTGATAGACGCGGTGGTGCGCGACGCGCGGCCCTACGGCCTCGGCGGCGGCGAGCTCCTCAACGTGTCCTTCTTTGAGAAGCAGGTCGGGGACCTGGAGCAGGCGCACACGCTGCTGGCCCTCTCCCGCGAGTACGCACACGGGCTGCGGCACTCCTTCCTGCAGCACTACACGCGCTGGCGCGACGCACAGATCCAGAGGGAAGAGGAGATGAGAAGGAGAAGAGAAGGAAGGGGGGTGCAGCCACCGGACGGGCGGCGACAGGGGAGTATAGAGCACGGTGAAAATGAAAACGAGGAAAGGTATAATGACAAAAACACCAATCAAGAGCACCTGGCGGAGTTGGCTTGGAGAGACTTCATGATTGACAACATGTCTGACGGCCACACCCAAAGCAACCAATCGCAAGCTCAAGAGAGCCATAATCAGCACCAGCACCACTGCTCTGACCGACGCAAATATTCACGTCACTGTTGCTGCCGCTCTTTTCGCTTCGGACTGGCGCAGTTGATCTGCTTCAGCAACGTCCCGCAGCTGCAGCTGTGCCGCCAGCAGCGCGTCTTTCAGGAGGCGCTGGCGGAGCTCTTTCCGCGGCCGCCAAACCTCGAGGCGCTGCAGGAGATACAGCGCCGCTTCATGCTCACCGTCGCCTCGCAGCGGCGCACCAAAGGGGGCCCAACGGACTCTAGCTCACTTCTTCTTGTGGATAACAACGCCGGAAGCGGCAGTACTAACCGCACCACCCCCTCCGCTGCTGATGGGTGTCAGACCGACGCGAAGCAAAACACGTGCGCTGCTCCCAATACCGCCAACAAGGATAGTAGCGATACAACGAGTGAGAAGATTGCTGCTAACTTAGCGGCGCCATCAGCCACACATACGGAAGCCCCACCGTCGTCACCGCCGCTAGCCTCAGCCTCAGAGGGCTTGGAGTGCATAGTGGTGGACGGCCTGATGCGGGCGCGGTACAGCCCCGCCGCCCTCGCGCGCACGCTCTATCAGCTCTCGCGCGTGCCGCTGACAGACGACTCGGACGCGATGTGCATCACGCTGATGAGCACCGCCCCGCCGCCGCTGCTGTACCGCGGCTCCCTCCGCCGCCTCCCCAACGGACCCCACATCCAACCACCTCCGTCGCAGCCGCAACAAAACTCTGCGCTGTGTACGAGAGAGGGAACACAGGGGACGAGCTGTGACAGAACCCTCGACTGTGTACTCACCACAGCAGCACCAGCAGTGCAGGCGGCGGCGGTGTAGCGCGTGGGGCCTCACGTGGTCGGAGCAGACGGGATACCACTCCGCCATTTGCTACGACGTACGACGGGATATCAGCGTGTCGTCCGCTAAACAGGAGGATCTGAGCTCTGTCGGGGGTTACTCCGTGCCCCCTCCGCTCCCGCCGCCGCCGCCGTCGTCTCAGCCGCAGCAGACCCTTCCCCGCAGCAGCAGCAGCCGACAGAGCCAGCAACAGCAACAGCAACAGCATTCACTACTCTCCGTGTATCTTCGTCTGATGGACGGCAACGAGGATACTGAAGCTGTTGAGACTGGGGAGGATGACACCTACCAGGGGAATCTTAGCAGCAATAATAATAGTAATAATAATAATAACGGCAGTCATCATCATCCGAGTAGCTCTGCCACCGCGCCGTGCGTTGCGACCGACGTTGCTGACGTAGGCGTCACGCCACCCATTCTGCCCCCCTCTCTTCTGAGCACCGTCACCCCTCCGTGCTCCGTGTCCGCTGCGTCTAACAACGCTTTCAACTCGCGTAGTCACCGTTACTCTAGCGGCGCCACCGCTCTCAGCGCCCCCGACGGGCCTTATCCTGCTGCTACGGTGCTGGTGCCGTGCTGGCGGTGCTGCCGTTGCCGGTGGCGGCGGCGTGCATCTATCGTCCTCCGTCGGCAGCGGCGGCTTGGGCGTCAGCAGCAGCGACAGCCGGGAGGGCATGCAGTGGGCGCCGGCGGAGGCGTTTCCCTCGGTGTCGGCCGCGACGCCGCTGGGTGCCAGCCGCCGCAGCAGCGGTATCGGGGCCGGCGTCGGCGGCGGCGGCGCGGGAGGTGGTGGTGGCGCGTGTGGGTGGCAGGATTCTACTCCCGCTCTTGCACCCTCCGCCGTCGCCGCTGCCATGCTGGACCCTTTTAGCTTCTTCTACCACCGCCGCCTTTCTGCCGCTGCCGCTGCTGGCGGGGCAGCGCCTACGCTCCTCTTGGTCCTCCTCCTCCTGCCCCAGCCGCCTCTGCCTCCGCGTACGCACACAACGCAACAACCGCCGCGGCGTTTAACAAGCACGCCGACGAGGACGAGGTGGTGATTGGGAGCAGTAGCAGCGACGACAGCGACGACGACACTGCCGAGGGAGGCAACACTCCTCTCACCAACACTCATGACAGAACGAACTCTATCGACTCTCGGCCGCCGCTGATGCGCGAGCGGCAGATATCCACCGCCACCGCGGGGGCCGCGCCGCCGCTCTTCTCCTCCCTCGCCAGCTTCGCCGCCGCCGCGCCTGCGCCCGCAGCCGACCGCCGACGCCTCCGCCCTCCTGACCTTTCTCCACAAGTTCGCCGGTCTCATTCACGGGCCGATTTTCACCGTCTCTGACGACTTTGACGGCATGACGATGGAGGAGGTGTTCATCGGCTATTTCCATCAGCTGCTGGAGGCGTACGGCGCCGGCGACTTTGTCGCCGAGTGCGAGCGCGCTAGCAGCGCGGCGTCTGTTGCCGGCAACGGCAGGAATACCGTCGGTGACGCGCAGGACGCGCGGGCGTCGCTGCGCTCTAGCGGCTCTCGCTTTCCCCCGGCGCTGCCGTCATCGTCGTCGACCTCGGCGGCGCGGCGGGAGGACATTTTACTGATGAGTCCCTCCAAACAGCTCGCGGCGCTGCACTACGCGCGGGCGCAGCAGCAGCGGCATCAGACGGACAATATGGACGACGCTGCATCGCCGCCGCTGGCACCGGCGATGGCAGCGGCGGCTCTACCGGGGCGCGCTCCGGCCTCTCCTCCATGTACTCCTCCCTGTCACTGAACCCCAGCGTGCTGGCCTCTGAAGCCGCCTCGCCCCTCCTGCAACAACAACAGCAACAACAGCAACAGTCGGCGGCACAGCGCCAGCTGACAGCGGTGTTTACGTGCCGGGCGGCAGTGAAGACGGCGTCTCTGCTGCGCTTTGTGCTCTCGTGGGGTGTCGCGGAGCCCTCGCGCGTGCTGCGCACCGGCGACCGAGTGATGCTGCAGCCCAACCACCACTTTGGTGCGCGGCGGCGATCCAGCAGCGGCAACGACAACAACAACAACAACAACGATGATGGTGGTGCGTCTCCTCAAGGAAAGCAGAAGGTTGGCGGTGGTGTCGACAGCGGCCACAAGGCAGAGGAAGGCGATGACGTCGGCGGCCATACACAGCCGCCCACCAACAAGACGTCCGTTTCCTCACTGCGGGCGTCGGACGCCGCCGTCGCCACGTCCCCACCGTCGCCGTCGGCAGCGGCAAAGAAGAAAGAGCCACACGGCGAACGCACCAGCGCCCGAGATGGATTGTAGCGTGAGCGGCCGCTGGCACGTGGTGAGCGCGGCGCTGCACACGGAGGACCTTCTCATCAGCTGGATGAAGCGTGTGGCGAACAAGGCGCGCGAGACGGGCGGCGCCGACCGCCGGTGGGTGCGCTTTCCTGAGCACATCTACCCCGCCGTGCGCCCGCTGCTGCTGAGGCCGCCGACAGAATCGCAACAGAAACAACAGCAACAGCCATCATCGTCGTTGTCTGTTTCCTCCCCGTCACCGCAGCAGCGCGGCGGCAGCAGCCGACACTCTCATTTGGACGACTCGGGCGTGGTAGAAGATGACTTTTTCTGAAATCGTGCGTCTGCGCAAAAACCGCCAGTTCCGCTTCTATTTTGACGGCTTCATGTACTTTCACGGCGTCTCGGTACGTTTCCAGAGGAAGAACGCACTCGTACAAAACAGCTCCATGGCAGGCAGTGTGACTTCGATAACGAGGAGGGCCGCGGCTGCGAATGGCAGCAGCACTGCTACTACTGTTGTTGCTGCCTCTTCTCCCCGCACACGTCCCGAGGCAGAGACGCGCACGATGCCCTTAGAGACTGGTAGTAGAGCGCCAAGCCGGATCACTAACGTGTCCTCCACCTTTTCTAGTCTGCCTCCCTCCGCGCCCGCTGTGTCAGCAGCCGAGACCGTCGCCGGCGCTGTCCATACTCTCATGAACTACTTTGGCTCCACAACCGCTGCGGGCGGCGTGGGTGGCGACCCCGCGGCCAACACCACATTCCTCCACTCCTACCGATTTCCGTCGTCATTCGCTGTTTCTACTACTACCACTACTACTGCTGCTGCTGTCACGCAGGCGACGGCAAATCCCAATACAGACGCCGCCTCTGCAGGGCCTTTGAATCCCTCGGCGGCTTCGTCGTCATCAGCAGCAGCACAACAGCAGGAGCAAGCTTCCGGAGTGACAGCGCAGGATACAAAGCAGACGGCCGCTGCTGCCGCCGTCACCGCCAACACTCCCACAGCAGTTGCCGGCCCTGTCTTTCCGCGCCAGGCCCCGCGGCCGCCACCTATCCACCTTGCCATCAAATCCGTAGACAACACGAATCCAGACAGAGAGGGGCATCATACCAGTGCAGGCAAATCGGTACCTGGCGTACAGCCAGCTGCTCCTCCCGGCTCCCGCTTTCGACCTATTCAGACGTACGACGACAATAATAATAACAACAATAGTGAATCGCAAGCTCATCAACAACATCCGCATCAACAACAGCAACAACAGCAACAACCATGCAAATGCAGCAAGGGTATCAGCAGCGTCAGGTGCCGTCCCCGGCGGATCGGCTGGCGTCGCCCGCCCCACCTGTCTTTCCTCTGCCGTCGCCGCTTAAGCAGTCTCCTTTGCAGCTGCAACACCAGCATCACCAACAGGGTACGTCATTCCGTCAACACTTTCGCATCTTCAGCACCAGCAGCAGCAGCAGCAGCAACAACAGTCGTCATCAGGAGGAGGAGGAGGTGGAGCTGGAATGGCTGTGACAGGCAAGAGACTGTCAAGTGGGTCTGCTACTGCCGCCGCCGCCGCCGCTGCCGCCGCTTCTGCTAATGTACCGTCGTCAGGGACCACGCCCCTTCACAATCCCTACAGCGGCCCATACGGCGGTGGGTGGAGCGCACACCCGCAGCCCCCGTACGGCCTGGGGTATCCTGCAAGTGGTGTTGCCTCCGGTGGCGTTGGAGGAGGAGGAGGCGAGAGTGTTGTCAGCAGAGACGGCTCACCGTATGGCTACGGAGGGCTGTACGGGGGCTACGAGGCTCCTTACGCGGGAGTCTACTCCAATAATAATAATAATAATCAATAGCAGCAACCACTATGGAGGTGGTTTCCCCCCGTACGGAGGCGTGGCGGCGGGTGGTGTAGGCGCGGCGAGCATTCCGATGCTGGATGAGGACATCATGTCGGAGGAGGAGCTCTTTTTTGAGTTCCCGCAGCGGCTGCCGAGCCGCTACTCCGCCGCCACCACCGACGCGGCAAGCAACAGCAACTTCAACCTGCACGGTAACGCCGGCGGCAGTGGCTACTATAACAACAACAACAACAACAACAACGGCAGCTACAACTATGCCAACAGTAATAGCAACTATAACGCGTACAATGATAGCAGCTTCGCCGGCGGTGGTGGTGGTGGGATGTATGGCGCTGGCAGAGGCAACTACAACTTCTTTATGCCTTCGACCCACTCCACCCCTGTTGCACCGTACCCCGCGGCGGCGTCTGGCCGGCAGCCGGACAGCAGAGGCAATTCTTTTAACTACTCTTTCAACCGCAGCGGCGCCCCCGCGGGCGGCAGAAGTATCAACAACAACAACAGCGGCAACAGGATGGCTGGCGGGCCCGCCGCCGCCGCCCCTCCGGAACAGACGCGTCCCGCCTCTGCAACTCTTCCGGCGGCGGCGGCGGCGTCATCGTCGTCTCTGCCGGCATTGGAGCAGACAGCAGCCTCCCAGCAACACTACAACCACCAACACCATCAGCAGTATCAGCAGCAGCAGCAGTACCACGCCGATCCCTACAATACTAACAACTACCCTCCCTCAGGGACATCCTCCTCCGCCTCCCTCCTCCTGCCGCTCCCGTCTTCACCTCTCCTTTTGCTGCCAACGCGTACGGGGCTGGTAGTGGCGGGCGGTGGTGGTTACGCCGCGGCGGACCCCAACTCGGCTGCTATTCCCCCGTCGTGTGTGTCGCCGGTGACAACGGAAGAGGCGGACGGCCTGCGAGTGCAAGTGCGCTCCCGCTCTCGCGCCAGCGCCGGCGGTGGCGGCGGCGGTGCCGCCACTCTGCGCAGCAGCACCGGTAGTGGTTTTCACATGTCTGCAGCCGCCTTACAGCAGCAACAGCAGCAGTATCCTCACAGCCGGACGGGCGTCACGTCTCCCGTCAGCGAGAGACGTTCGCTGGGGTCCCCGAAACAGAGCCCGGGGTATCTCTCCCCCACCTCACCGCCGCTGCTGCCGAGGGCGCCCACGTCGGAGGTGAACTACACCAACATTAACAACAACAATCAACAATAGCAGCATGCACAACGCGGGCAGCTTTTGTATTGCTGCCGCCGCCCCCGCCACCGCCGCCTCTGGCGTCGCTGCTAACCCTAATGCTCACAACAACGGTAGCAGTGCTTCCGCTGGCGGGCGCCTGGTTCGCACTGGCAGCTACCGACACGATCCGTACGGCGGCAGCAGCAGCAGTCATGTAAACAACAATAATAATAACAATAATAATTTTAATGCTAGTAGTCATAGTGCCGTCGCTGCCCTTGTGTCGCAGAACAGTATATACAGTAACGACGGTGCGAGCGAGTTTGCGGCCGGCGCGACGCTAGGCGGTGACGGTGCGTTTCTGCCCCTCGACGACCGTAATATGGACGAGTTTTACTCTGCGAGTGGCGGCGGGGCAGCGGTGGCGGAATGCTGGACAGTGCGCACTACGCGCTGCCGTCTCCTCTTACCTCCTCCCAGACCCAGAACCATCAATACTACTACTATCACCCCCAACAACAACAGCCACAGCAGCAACAGCAGAATCAGCAGAGCGGTAGCCAGGGCCAGAGCCTCGTGCCGAGCCGCGTGCCCAGCCGCGTGCCCTCCCGCCCGGACAGCCGCAGTATTCTAAACCGCAGCAGCTACGGCAGCAGCGGCAGCCTAAAGCGCTACATCCGCTCCGCCAACGCGAGTCACACCGCAAACCTGTGGGGAGGCGCGACGGGCATTAGTAACTACTAATAATACTAGTAATACGAATGCTGCCGCCGCGGGGTGTGTCCCCCCTGCCGCCGCGGGCGTCCGCCGCACGGCCAGCATGCGGTCCCGCGACGACTCGTACACACACAACCCATACGCACCGGTGGCGGCGGCGGCGGCGGCGGCGGCCAGTTCGGCTCGCTCTGGAGCCACCAGCCGCGCGGAGACCGACGGCAACAGAAGCGCTATCAGCGACAACGACGATGACGATAGGAGCCGCGAGCACAGCGGACGCCGCCGCGGGGGTGGCGATCACGACCACACCCGCAGCAGTCATCATCATCCCGATAGCGTGCTGCAGGCCATCGCCAGTGCCGTCGGCAGTGTCCCCCCGTCTGGCTCCGCCGGCGCCCCTGTCACCGGACCGTCGCCTCCCTTCTTCTCCGCAGCAGACGGAGGAGGACACGGTCAGAGCGATGTCGAGGGTGGGGAAGTGGAGGGCACAGGAGGGGGCAGGAGAGGCGGCGGGAGCCGTAACAGCAGCCGCGGCCGCCCCGCGCTGTTCCCGGGGCTGAGGGCACCGAACCCGCACTCCAGTGACGACAGCGGGCTTGATAGCGATAGCGGGGGCGACGGAGGAAGAGACAACTCCCGGCAGCAGAGTCAGCCCCGTGCTTCTGACAATAATAATGACAACAACATCACCTTCAGGCCGGGAAGCGGCAGCGGCCGCCGCTCCGCCTCCAGAGGCGCGGCCGTCGATAATAATAATAATAACATCTCCGCGAGTCAAAACAGGTGGTTTAATCAACCGCACTCTCCGCAGTCTCCCTACTCCTCCTACTACCAACACCACCAGCAACACGGATTTCCCGCCTCCGCAGGCTGGGAGAATCCAAGTGGCGGCAGCTTCGAGCATAACAATAATAATGCAGATAACAACAACAGTAATAATAATACTAGTAGCAGTAACGCTCAAGGCACCTGGGCACCTCCTCCCGAGGCCTCTACTTCCTTCTCTGCCTTCGCCGGCGCTACAGGCGCTTCTGCTGTAACAACAACAACAACAGCGGCGGCAGCAGCGGCGGCGTTCAACACTGGAAATAGCGAGCGCCAGGGGAGTCTCTCTCACTACAGCGCGTCGGCAGCTCTCCCCCCTCCCCCCCGCAGCGGCAGTGTCTCCACGACGGCTACCACCGAACTCGCCGCCTCTTCCGTATTCTCCGCCTCTGGGCACTACGCGCGCCTCCTAGACGGCAGCGCGGCTCGCACGGGTAATAATAATACTAACAGTGGTGGTGGTGGTAGGAATCAAACCATCACCGCGTCGTCGTTAGTGGCGAGGGCTACGGATAGCCACTTTGTGAGCAGTGGTGGTGGTGTTAGTGTTGCCGCTAACCATGACACAAATAGTAATAATAATAATGATAATAATACCAACTCTGGTGAGTCAGAGCTGGTGGCGCCTGTGCAGCCAATCAAGAAGGTGATCGTTCCCTCTATTCTACACAGCGGTACTTACAGCGGTATTTTCTACCAAAAGAAACAACAACAACAACAACAGCAACAACAACAACAGCAACAGGGAATACCGTATCACCACCACCACCATCATCACTTCTCTGCCGCTGCGGGTGTCTCCCCCTCCCCCTCCTCCCAGCAACAACAACAACAACAAAAACAGTCGTCCCCTCTGCCGCCGCCGCCGCCGCCGCCGCGCAACACGCTTCTCAAGGTGCCTGCCAGGCTGGTGGCGCGCATGGACTTGCCGAGGGTCCGCATTACGGTGCCGGAGTCGCCGCGAGCACACGAGAGTAAAGGGGAGACGAATAATAATAATAATAATAATAATAATGAAACAATAATAATAATAATGATAACAACAATAATAGTAATAGTATCAACACAGGTAACGATACACCTGAGAGTACTAGGGATAGTAACAATAAGTGAGTGGATTGACCTAAAGGTGCGGGTGCGGGTGGTGCCGCTGGCAGCAACAGTAGTAATAACATCAATAACAGTAGTAACAATGATAAGACTGCGTAGTGGCGGTGGCGATGATGAGAATACCACGTATCTCTTGGTAACAGTAAGAATTACTAAATAACAACCCCGATAACAGTAGTTGAATAGAAAAGTGAGGAGGTGACAGTTAACCCCCCCCTTCTCTCTTTCTTTCTTTTTTCTCTCTCTCTATATTCTCACTTTCCTGATTCTATTCCGCCATCTCACTAGAGGATCTCACATTTGTGGAAACTGACACGTTTGAATAGAAAGCAGCTGTGTTCATTCCCAAATGGGATTAGTGTCTCTTTTGGCATGAGCGGATAAAAAAAAGGGTGCAAAAGAAAAAAAAAGTGAAACCTCCCCCTTCGTCCTCACACATCTATATAAGTAACTATATATTGCAGGAAATTCTTTCAATGCTACTTATCATTTCTCTTTTCGCTTTCTTCTATCTTCTCTTCTAATACAACTTACCCTGCGGTTTATGCTTGCGTTCCTCTTTTATCTTTTCTCCTATATTTTATTTCTTTCTTTACATTTTAGTTTTTGAAGTCTTTACAGCTCTGCTTCAGGACATATTGTTGTTCTACTCAATCATTTTCTCATAGTTATCCTTTATTTGTCTATTTCAATTTTTATTTCTATCTCTTCTCTTTTTTGCTTCAACCCATAATTACAATTTGCTTATTCAATATACAGACAATACACTTACTTACTCGTGCACTACAATACGAGACGTGATGATAAAGATTAATATTAACAAGACAGATTATGCTTTCGTGTGTTGGACATACAAGGAAGGAGGAAGAAGGAAATGACAAATGATGAGCTACTATATACATAGTGACAACTAGGACTGTCTTATTTTCACCTTTTCTCCTTTATTCCTTCTTCACTGGTAAACGTGTGGTACGTCTGTGTGCATAAATACGTCTCTCTATGTCTCTTTTTTTTTTTTTTGTGCGATCTATACCTATTGTTTGCCCTCTGAACTTTATGTTGTTTACTCAAAATCACATCACTGCGTCACTACTTCTCTCCGTCACTCACTTACGCTCTCTTTTCCTCTACTCTTTTACCTCTCACCTCTTTCTTCTTCTCCTTTCATCAAATTTCGGCATACCTAAAAACAAACTAAAAACATAAAAAGGAAGTAAACTACTGATTCGATCAGAAGCGAGTTTTTTATCAAAGGAAGAGAAAGAATTTTAAAAGGAAAAGTTGAAAATTGAAACAAAAGTGGTATAACCTACCCTATTTTTCTATTTTTTTGCTCTTTTATTTTTCTTTTCTATTCCTCTTTAAACCTTTCTTCAGCCGCTAACTATTCACTTTAAAAAACTCTCGATAGTTGTTTTCCCTACACTTTTGTTTTTTCTGTATTGTTCGTCCTTTTTTTTCTCTGATTGTTTTTTCTTTGCTCTTTTATTTTTGTTTTTTTTTCTTCGTTTCTTTTTGCCCTATTCTGTAGATAATTCTCGCTCCTTTTCTCTCTGCAAACTGTCTTTCCTATTCTTTCCTATTCTTTCCCTTCCCTTTTTGTTTTTTTTTATTCGTTTCATTTCCCATCTGTGGATTTGTTTAACGATATAATTCTTACTCTCGACTCGTGATTTTCTGCTGCCTTTGTTTTTTTATTCTTTCTTCTAATTTGACTACATATATAAATCTATATAAAAAGTTGTTTCCGCTTTCCGTTTTTCGCTTTCCGCTTTCTTCTTTTTATATTTATTTACATTTATATATACAACACTCGCCGGCGTTACGTACGAAGTCACTTTTTTTTTTCATCTCGTTCGATTACTCTACATTAGTACTAATAAGGGATCACAGGATTGAAAAAATTGGCCAAGACAAGACAAACAAAAAAAGAATAGTAATAACAATAAAAAAGCGAAGAAAACCCAGAAAGAAACATAAGAGCTAACAAACATCAAATAGGATTACTTTTTCATTTTGATTTCTAGAAAATAATCAGCAAGAAAAAGAATCGTATTACAACACATAATTTTCTCTTTTTTTTTCGAGTAAGAAAAGAAGGATAAGAAAGAACTGCTCTATTTCTTTACTTTTTTCTCCTGATTTTTCATTTTCCATCTGTTTCATTATATTCACACCGCATAATTTATCCTTTAAAAAAACTTCTTCTTTCCAACATTCTCATCTGCTTTTCGTTTATTATTATTATTATAATTATTATCACTTCTCTTCCGCTCGCACTGTGTTTTTCTTTCCCTTTTCAACTTTTTTTTATTTTCTCTTTTCACTTTCTTCATCTTTTCTTTTCTTTCTTTTTCTGCTGTCCCCTATCGCTCTCCTGAGTGTGTTTCCCATCTTTAGTGCATAACTTTCAGTGCATTACTCTTTTTTCCCTCCCGGAGGACTAGCAAAAATAAAAGAAAGAACTCTGCTACATTGTTTCAATAATACACACAAAAAGTTCTATATAAACATATTTCTAACAAGGAGGAATAGTAAAATTGGAGTCCATTTTTTGCCGCGTCAAGAACTGATATCCTCTTTTATCTTCTCTCTTTTCCTGTTTGTCATCTATTGTTTTCTTTCACTTCTTGTTTATTCACATTTATATAAATATCTATCTGTCTATTTTTCTATCTTTTCCCTCTCTATTTTTTTGTCAATTCCTCTTTTTTATTTTTTTACTTTTCTTTACCTTTATTTATAAACCGTCATCTATATAACACCACCATATTCTACACCTTTAGTGGCTAGAATTAGCAAGTGCCGCCTGTCTCTCTCTCTCCTCTCTTCCTTTCTCTATCAGATTAAAAAAAGCAAATTTCTTCTTTTTGAAACAATAAAAGAGGAACTTTTTTCTTTCATAGTTTTTATTCCTCTTTTTGGTCTTGCTCTGTTGATAACAAAACATAAAGTATATAATTCTTTCCCTTTCTGCCCTTATTTCTTCTTTCTGTATTTCTCTTTCCTGTCTCTTGTGGACTTTCTTTCTTTCATTCTTTTGTATTTTCTTGTTTCTCTTTTTTTTTTTTTGTACACTCTTCTCCTTTCTATATATATCTTCTTCTTTCATTTCCTTGTCCCTATTTTTTTGTTCTCTCTTGCTCTCACTTTCCCTCTCTCCTTTTCTCTCTTTTTTTTTGTTTTAATTACGCACGATTCTACTGTATAGAGCGCAGGTCGCCTCTCAACTAGTTTCTCTTGCAACTGCTTTCTTTTTTTCCACTCCCTCCTCCCCACACACACTAATTTTGTCTCTCACTAATTCTTATCATAAAATTCGTGTCTTACATCTTTATATATTGCACTCCTTCATTCGCATTTCTTCCTTACTTCCTTTCTTATCCCTTTTTCTCTTTTGTGTTCTCTTTTTCTTTGTCTCTCTGCTTTTTGGCGGAGAGGCAGAAAAAAAAAGAAATAAAAATTGAGGAAGACCTTTTTCATCAAAGAGGAGTAGAAGAACACGATTCCAGGGACGTCCTCTTTGTACATTTATACATTTCCTTACCGACAATTCGATAGTTGATTGAAAAAAAAACCGTCTCTCTCTATACAAGTAAAAGGGCACACCTAATTTACCCAATTCCTCATTGTAACGTTCTTATTTTTTTGCTGGTAATTTCTCTTTTCTTCTTGTTCATACACAAAAAGCTGATAAAGAGAAAGAAAACATAATAACATTATTACTCACCGTATACACAGACACAAAAAGGGGTGAAATCACACATTGGTTTCTTCAACTCCTGAAAGTTTTCTCTTTTTCCATTTTTTTTGGTTATATAAATTTATCGTGGCCTAACACTGCCTACAAGCTTTAACACTACTTACGCTCATACACACCAAAAAGACTCAAAGAGAAACTAAAAGTGATATCGATTCTTTAAAATAAACGGAAGAAAGAAGCAGAGATAAAAATCTCAGAGAAGAACGTTCAAAAAGAAAAAAAAAGAAAGAAAAAAGGCAACAAAAACAACAAAAAACAATTCACAACCTCAAAATTATAAAAGTGTGGGAAGAAGTAACACACAAAGATACCGTATTCTCGAACACGTAAAAAACATCATCAACAACAACAACAACAACAAACTCACTGCATCGATAGAAGTCACTCTCCGGAAGAATTTGGTTGTAGTTAAGAGAGAAAACAAAAAGTATTATTATTATTATTATTACAAAGTATCGATACAGACACTTCATTGAGACATTTAAAGGAAATCTCTCTCGGCATATATATAAAGAAACAATAAAAGAATACACGCAACCGATAAGGATATAAAAGTAGAATACTATTCCTAAAAAAATTCGAACGAAAGTCGAATTACGAGATTTTTTTTTGAAAACAACTCTCTTTTTATTCAAAGAAAGAGGCTTAAAAAATCAAAGCTCAACAAGAACTTTAAAAAAAAGAAGGAAAGGATATCATCCTTTTCACAAAAAGTTGATTACCATAACAGCTGAAACTTCACAACACACACAACACAAGACACAAGCACACACTCAGAATCCCCCCCCCCCCACTGTATAACAAATGGGCGCTCTCCCCAGCCGCGAGACGCAGCGGCGCGGTCTCTACAGCCACCGCCACGGCCGCAACCGTCGCACCGAAATTGTTCTCATTCCGCTCACGCGCGACTTCTTCCCCTCCGCCGACTGCGAGCTGTTTCAGCACGTCTTCCGCGCCCGCCAGCGCCGCACAGGCAAGTACTACTTCCGGGCCGTGCGGCCGGCCGGCGCTACTCCCGAGAGCGACTTCTACTGCGCCACGAGTGAGGGGGCGGCGGCGGCGGCGGGGGAGGCGGAGGGCCGCGAGTACCGGCGCCGCCTCGCGGCTGCCAGGGAGGGAAATGGCGAGAGTGGGGGCGGTGATAAGACTCATAGTAGTCTGCCCGCCTCTGAGCGTGTGGCGGCGGCGGGCGGCGGCGAAAGTTAGCGAAACTGGAAACTACGAGAGGCAGGACGACACCAATAGGTATACAGCGCCTCACAACACAACAACATCAACAACAATAATAGTAATAATACTAATAATAACAGCAGTTATGATGATTACGAGTACGGAAGTTACGCCGACACCCCGGAGGGTCTGTATCGGGTGCTGGTGTTGGATAACGAGGCGTGTATGTGCGACACAGACGCGCAGCTGCGCGAGGCTTACTGGCGACAGGTGAAGTTTTTACAACAACAACAACAACAGTCATCATCACCGTCTTCTTCTTATTACGCCTCCCCGCCGGCGTCTGCTGCCCGCGCGTTCCGGCGTTCGTCTAAGAAGACCTCTTCCTCCCCGAACAAAAATACACACAATAACAATATGGATGCTAGCAAAGGCGGTGACACCACTGGCACCGATAGTAGTCGGAGTAGCAGCGACGACTCTGATACCGACCGTATCACGGAGGCCGGTAGCAATAGCAGTACTAGTAATAGTAGTAGCGACGACGAGGAACAGGAGGAGAGGGGTGACTATAATGATGATTATGATGATTATTATTATCGCTCCCCCCACAGTGCCAGCGGCGCCGAGTTTAGCTATGAGAGCGTGCAGGACGCGATGGCGCGTGCCTTTGCAGAGATGGATGATATCGAGAGGGTGTCGTACGGCGACTTTGTTAGCGGCTGCGCTGCCGCCGCGCGTTACTTCCGCGACAAGCAAAAACACATGTACTACAGTACTCATACTAGTCTAGTAATAGTAATAACAGGGATAGTAATAACAATAACAATTCTACCGACAACAACAACAATAATAACAACAATAATAACACTAATAACACTAATACTCAAGATAGTTACCATCACTCGGACTCCCCTGTGTACCAGCACCTAATGAGCCCCGCGGCGGCGTACATTCGGCCTATCCCGTGTGTCATCGCGTCGCGCTGCGACCCACACAAGCAGCCGCAGCCCTCCGACGACCCTCTCTACACGCGCTTCGAGAACAGCTACGTGAAGATCATGGGAATGTTCGGTCTGTTCCCCTGCTCGGTGCCGCTGCGCCACAGCCACGATGAGGAGGAGGAAGATAATAACAATAGTGATGGTGATAACTACGGTAATGAAAAGAACGATGCTGCTGAAGGCTATAGCACTAACAACAACCATACTGCTACTGCTGGTGGTGGAGGTGTTAACTCCAACACCCATCCAGGCAACAATCTTCATCATGGCGGCAGCAACAACACCCGCCGCCCCCGTCGCAAGGCTGCTGCCTCCTCCTCTTCCTTTGTGCGCAAAGAAGGCTTCGGCAACGCGGATGACGACATCCCCCCCTACACGCACACCGAGCAGCACCTCCTGAAAGGGACGATGTTCGTCGACAAGGACGTTGGCGACCAAATCTTGGGTAACGTCGTGCTACTCGCGGCGCATCAGTACGTGCGGCAGTGCGTCGGCGCGGGGCTCGACACCCGCCACCTGCCGGCCGCGCCGCTCTTCCTGCGCTTCCCCGTGTCGAATGTGCCGATGCTGCAGTTCTTGCGGGAGTGTCGCGTGCGGCTGCGGGCGCTGCTGGCCGCCGGCACCAGTGCCAGCGGCGTGCGGCCGTACCACGTCGGTCTGAGTGGGCTGCACCCGGAGGATACGGCCAGCGCGAGTGTGCTCGGCGCCGCCGCCGGTGCTGGTGGAGGAGGAGGAGGGGACGAGGGGTACGAGTATGAGTGTGAATGTGAATGCTGCGGTGATGGATGCTGCTGCAGCGATAAGGATGACTCGGGGGCTACACAAGCGCTTCCTGGCCGGCATGCAACTACTACTGCTGTTGCCAGGGGCGGTGGTGTCTGCCAGCCGTTTATCGACAGCAGCGATGGCAAGTACTACTACTACCACCACCTGTGCGCTTTTCTTCGGCGTAAGCATCGAAAGAAGCACCGGCGGCACAGCCGTCGTCATCATCATAAAAACAACAGTAATAATAATAGCAACAATAGTAACCAAAAGCCCCGCCATTCCCATTCCCATCGCCATGTCCATTGCCGCCACCGCCGCCGCCGCGCGTGTCGGCTGGTGCGCTGCCCCCTCCTCACCTCCGCCGAGGTGGAGCTGCGCCGCTTCCTTGGAGTCCCTGTGGACGTCGCGCAGCGACATGTAGAGGACCAATACGTGTGGGAAAGCGACGTGCCGCCGGTGCGCAGCCGCGCGGAGCTGTTCCGGGACTACGCGGCGGAGGCCGCGGCGCACACGGCGCGCGAGACGAATATGCTTTCGCCGCCGCCGCTGTCATTGTCGGTATCAGTGTCTCCGGGGGACCACACGGCGGGCCGAGCGCAGGAGAGTGGGGGCACGCCATTGATGGGCGGCAGCCCCACCACCCCCGGCGTCGGCCCTGCCGCTTCCAAGGCTGGCCATACTAGTAAACAGCGTCACAGCCACAACAACAACAGCAGCAACAGTAACACAACAACCGCACCAGCAGAGCCCAAGCGGCGGTGGCGGTGGCGGTGGTGCCGCGGCGGCCGCCGACGCCCCCGGCGCTCGCTCCCCCCGCTGCTTCGTCCCCCTTCACCGCCACAGCGGCATCAACACGAACCCGGACGGCTCTTTTCCCATTCTGATGGTCTCCGGCTTCAACGTGCAGCACACCCCCCTCGGCCACCCCGCGCTGCTGACCGAGACCGCCGGGCCGCGCCGCCCGCCGCTTCCGACGGAGGCCGCGCTGCGACACTACACGCGGCGGACGCAGCGCCGCCGCCTGCGCCGCGCGCGCATATGGGTGGAGGGCGGCCACGTGTGCGTGTACGCGAGCGCGGCCTACGTCCGGCGCGCGTGCCTGCTGCTGGCGACACAGCTCAACACGACGGTGGACAGCACGGCCGTCCCGGCGCAGCGGGCGTGGCGGCTCAGGGGCGTTGTGCGCTCCGGCGGCTTCGGCAGCGCGGGGAGTGTGGAGGAGGGGGTGGTGGTGGTGCTGGCGAGAGCTACGGAGGGAGTGCCGCTGCTGCTGCCGCTTTCAGTAGTGCGGAGGGGAGTCACACGAGCGCGCCTGGGGGTGCCGCCGCTGCTGCTGCTGCTGTTGCTGGAGGCGCAGCCGCAACAACAACAACAACACAGAGCTCTACCGCTGGTTGTGGTGGAAGCGGTGGCAGTTTAAATCCGAGTGCTAACAGCAATAATAAGGCGGATGCTGTTGGCGGAAACCCCCGAGTCCACCACCACCACCACCACACACACAAGAGTCACGCGAGCAGCCTCCCCGTCGCCGTGCCCTCCCCCGAGCGCTGGCAGGACGTGATACTCGTGGGCGAGGACATGCCCCGCGACGGGCTGTGGCAGGGTGACGTGCTGCGGTGCTGCACACCCGCCGAGCTCGCCCTCGCCCGCCGCGGCCTCCCGCTGCCGCTGCCGGCCGTCATGGTGTGCGCGCAGGCGCGAGAGAAGGAGCGGCAGCAGCAGCAGCAGCAGAGGGGCGGCGGCAACGGTGGTGAGGGTGAGGGCGAGGCGCAGGGTGATGACGCAGTAAACACCACAGCAGCAGCAACAACGGACCAGAATGCGAAACAGCAGCAACAAGCCGGCGGCGGCGATGGCCACCTTTCACCAGTCGCTGGAGGTGGCGACTCTATTAATAATAATAATAACGCTAATAATAATAATGCACGCAACAAAGCCTCCCTCGCCGCCGGATCTGCTGCCGAGGCGGTCCCCGCCGACGCCTTCTGGGTCTTAGCCAGCGGCGGCCTGGACGACACGTTTATCAACATATCCGAGACCGACGCCCCTGCGAGCGCCAAACAGCAGAAGCAGCAGCAGCAGGCGGACATTCTCAAGGCAAAGCGCGTCGCTGCCGTCATGGGAGGTGCCGCCGCCGCCGCCGCTACTAGTACTATTGCTACTACTACTAGTATTAATACGAATAGTTCGAATGCTAACTCTATCCTCGGTAAAGCAGTGTTGGCCGGTGGCGGTGGTGGTGTGAACGTATCCACTGCTGTTGCCACCGCTGCTGCTGCTGCCGGGGGAGTGGCGGCGTTGGTGTTGGCCGGCCCCGCGCAGCCGCCACTCATTCACGGGGCGCCTGCGCTTGTGACTGTTGGTGGGGATGCAAATCATCATAATAATGCCAATGGGGGAGCCATTATTCCTGGCAATAGTAATAGTAGCGTACATGTCGATCCT
The DNA here is from genome assembly GCA_030347455.1 of Kentomonas sorsogonicus. NCBI lineage: Eukaryota > Euglenozoa > Kinetoplastea > Trypanosomatida > Trypanosomatidae > Kentomonas > Kentomonas sorsogonicus. The sequence goes on along the minus strand of JAQOSZ010000248.1, from coordinate 20,709 downwards.
GTCACCGGCGCTGTGTCTGTTTTAGCGAATCATAATAGTATAGTAGTACTCCTAATAATAATCTCAATAATAATCACTCCATGCATTTTGCTGGAGGAAATAGTCTGCTGCCGCCCTTCTCTTCCCAGACGTATCGGCCATACTACGTACCTCCGCCCACCCATCACGGCTGGGCTGGAGGGCAGACAGACGGCGGCGCGGCTGCTTCCCCCCTCAGCAGCCACACAGCTACAATAACACAACAGCAACCGAAGTCCGGCGGTGCTCATTCTAAAACCAACCATAACAGTAACAATAACAACTCCAATCGACACAGCCACCCCGACCCCCTTCAGTCTCCCACCCTCACCACTTCTGCTGGTGGCACTACTAATACTACTACTAATACTATAATGAACACTCTCCCCGCCTCACTCACCACCACCACTAGTAATATAATACGTGTTGCGTCCGCGCTGGTGCTGCCGCCGAGCGCGCTGGGCGTGGACCGGCGGGAGGGGACGCTGCAGGTGGAGGAGGTGGTGCTCAGCTGGATTAAAGCGGTGGCGCTCGCGACGCGCGAGGCACCCGAGACGGACGGCGGGTGGGTGCGCGACGGCGCCGGCCGCGTCGTGCGAATGGACCGTTATGTTATCCGGCGCTACGAGATGGACGGCGTGCGGCTGTTTATCGGCGTCACCCCGCGATTTCTCAGCAAGTCGGTGGCTGTCAAGGGACTCATGGCCCGTGCGCTGCTACTGATAATAATAATAATAATAATAGTAGTAGTAATAATAATACAAATGGGGATGGGAATATTCATGCCAAGTTGGATACTACTGCTGCTACTGCTGCTAATAATACTATTACTGGTACTATGACTGCGACGGCAGGAGGAGGAGGAGGGAGTGGAGAAAATATTAATATTAGTACTACTACTAATAATAATTATAAGGATAATGTCTCTGAGGCTGGCGGAGGGTCTGAATTGGTGCAAAATCTTCTCTCACGCGGCGGTGGTAATAGTAACAGTAATAATAATATACAGTAATAATAATGCTAATAATGCCAGTCGCAGTGATGACTGGTTCTTCGCTCTCAACTACTCTAACAATAACAACAGTAACAACAATAACAACAATAATACTATGACTAGTGGCGGTAGGAAACACCACGCTGCAGGCGGCAGCGCCACAGACACCATGACCCTCCTCTCTAACACTAATAACAATAATAATAATAACAACAACATTACGAGCGACGCGCCGCTCCTACACCGCCGACCGATGACCGCAAGCGACAGTGACGACAGTGATATAATGGGAGACGCGCTGCCGGTGTATCCGCTGTGGGGGGACTCGGCCTCTTCGCAGGAGGGGAAGAGGGCAGAGGCGGCGGCGGCGACCAGCGCAGCGAGTGAGTGAGTGAGTGAGGAAGTGAATGCTCAATTTTTTATTTTATCAAAACACTTTTTTTTTTAAATTTAATAATTGTTATAAAGAACTAAAATGCGTACATACACAGACACGCTTTTCTTTTTTCTTTTCCACTTCTTCTTCTCTTTTCTTAATAATCTCAAAGTCGCAATAGCAATAATAGGGGGTAATAATAGTAATAATAATAATAATGATTTAAAGGTGTACATAGCTGAAATACGTTCGAACGTTATTTTTCCTTATGAAAAAAAGATTTTTCGTGTTTTACATCGTTCGTGGTTTGTTCCCTCCTTTTCCTCGTCCATTATTCTCTGTGCTGTTTTTTACACACAGGCGCGAGGTATCACTACTTATGCAGCAGCAAACTTTTCCCTCCCCTCTTTCTTTGTTTACACACACGCACGTTTATAAATGGACCTTATCTCCGTTACTTACTTATTTGGCTGTGTCACACCCCTTTTGTTACCCCTACTTGTTTATTGCTCCGAGGATCATTTTCTCATTGATGATTATTATCACAAGTGAAGAAGAAAATAATAGTAACATGAATGATTGATTTCATTTATCACAGCAGCCTCCTGCTGGACAGCTGCATTTAGTGTTATTACTTTATATATTTTATTTGCTCATAATCAAAACATTTTGACAAGTTGTCAATTTTCGACTTTTCATAGTTGAATAATGCTGTGTGGTATCATGGCTCATGTGCTACTCCTACTTCGCCTGTGTTACTTAAACGCAAATCCTGTGAGGACTTCACTATGTGATTCACTGGTACCCTCTTTTCTTTCCATCTGTCTTACCATTATCGCACTCCCTCACACTTTATCAAAAAAAAAAAGGAAAAGTTTTCTGATTCCTCACTGCTTTCTTTTTATAAATACAATTATTTGCCCCTGTTCATTGCTTTTTTATTCTTATTGATTATCATCTTTTTTTTTTTAAATCTCTCTTACAACTGTTTCTTCGCTGTACATATAAATACCATATTATTGAAAGAAAAACTCTACAAAGGCAAGCAATCATTGCCTCTTTTTTTTTAGCTACCAAAACAATAATATCATACATAACAACAGCACTATAATTTCTCCAGACACCCAAATACACACAGAAAATAAAAACAACAACAACAACAACACTAAATAAGTAATAATGCCGCCTCACTCGTCGCAGAGCACGGGCCAGATCAGCTGCCAGGGGTGCCACGTGACGCTGGCGTACCCAATCGGGGCCCCCAGCGTGCGCTGTCCCATGTGCTCGACCGTCACCGCCGTGCAGCAGTTCTCCGTCACCTGCGTGTGCTGCCGCTGCATCCTCATCCTGCCGCAGAACACGAGCCTCGCCATGTGCCCGCGCTGCCGCACCGTCATGTCCATTCCGGCGAGCATCCGCGACGGCGGCGGCGGCCAGCAGGCGCCCCCGAAGCAGTGCGTCTACATCGACAGGCCCCCGACGATTAATGCCGCCGGGACGCGCGTCTCGCATCTCGCCGTCGGCACCAAACTGGACGATGACGACACCAACACCAGCAGCAGCAAGGCGGGAGCTAAGAAGTGAAGTTTTGAAAAAAGGAAGTTGGTGGTGATGCTTCCCCCCCGCACCTCCTGCCCGCAACCCTTCTCACTCTCTTTGAGTCGGACACTAAAAGAAAACGGTGGGGGGATTGAGGAGTCTTCACTCCCCTCCCTTTTCTCTCTCTTCCACTCACCCGATTTGATAGTAGGAGGATGAAAAACTCTAAGGGGGGAGGGACGAGATGTTTTCGTTACTTTTAGCTCTAAGTGAGATGATTCAATAAAAGTGCTATCCGGAATCCGTGCTTCTCCACCCTTTATTTTCTTCCGTTATTATATATGCTTATCTGTTTTCTCTTTTGCTCAGTTTGTGTCATTCCGTTTGACATATATTTTCTCTCTCTTTTCATCATTATTCATTTTTATTTGCTGATTCCACTTTTCTATTACTTTTACTGTCGACTACATCATCGTATTCTCATAAATAATAATAATAATAATATGTTATGGTATAGCCAAGATTTTTTTTGCTTTCCTGTTTCCCCTCTACTTCGTTGTTCTTAGCACTCATAATAACATCAATAATAAGGGCCTCACTAATGATAACAATTCGCTAGAAAGAAGTATGAGAGAGAAACATAAAACGACACAGCAAATATTATTTTGCCTTTTTCCTGCCTGAGAATCGATTAGGTGTAGCCCTTCTCAAATTTTTGAAAGAAATAGAAGATTAAAGTAGCGACAATAATGAAATGAAATGGTACGGATACAAACGATTATAAGAATGAGATGCTTTCGTACAGCGTTGCAAAATAACAACAGCTGCAAAAGTATTACGCTGTTGCTTATTTTGACAAGCTGGTTTTCATTTTTTGCTACTTCTTTTTTTCTACTTCTTTCAAAGCTGAAAAAAAATTATGCTATTTATATATAAAAAATGTCATCGAGTGCTAAACAGTGTAATGCATTCAAAGGAGGAGCGATGTCGGTTGACGACTTGTTTTCTCTCTCTTATATGAATGTATGAGTGGAAATGTATAAACAACGAACGCCTGCAGATGATTACTCTCGTCGGTGATACTATGACAAGTTAAAGTGTCTTTCCTAAAAAAAATATGAAGGGTGTAAAACATAAACGTTTCGTAAACCAAAATAACAACTCATCCCCTATCTCTCTTTTCTTTTCCGTTCCTCCGCGTGCACGAAGCCAACAAAGCTTTTTTTTTTTGCGTAGTCTTTGTAGTTCTATCTTTAACTTTCAAAATTTAGCCTCAGACTTTTTTCTTGCTCCAATTTCTTGTACATTATCTTTATATATTTCTCTCTTTTCAACCTCTTTGGTTCTTTTTTAGCTTATTCTTCTTTTTTTTTGCTCTTCTCACTTGTTCCTCCTTTTAATTCTTTTTTTTTTTTCTTCTTCTACCATCAGTGACTCTCTCTCTCTCTCTCTCTCTCTCTCAGTCATATTCTTTTTTCTTTCTTCTCTCTCCCTTCTGTATTTCTCCTTCCCGGCTACAGCCATTTCCTCTCATTATCTCTTTCTCTCAGCACCTCAGATACATCTACTGACACTTCTCTCTCGACACAAATACAATACATGTGAAAACATATTCAAAAATATTAAAAAAATTAAACTCCACCCCAACCGATTTGCAAAAAGATACCCTAACAACAACGAAGCAGATCATAAACATCAATACTTTGTTTTCTTCTCTAGCCTTCCCCTCTCCCTCCCCCTCCCCCCTATCTTCTCACTATGCCCACGACGTATTACATGGTGGGTCTGAGCCCCACCGCACCTGTCATTCCCACGTTTGAGGAGATAGAAACAGCACCGACATCACCCTCCTCGCTGCCGGTGAATTCACACAGTACGCAACTGACTACGGGCGCAAATGGCTTGAGAAGCAGCAGCATCAGCAGCAACAACAATAATAATAATAAGAGCAACAGCAACAACTACGACAACAACAACAAGAATAACAGCAGCAACGGTATCCGCACTCACCACCCCAGGTCTGTAACACCGTCCCCCAGCACACCCACGGCACTACACCCAGACTCTCGCATGGTTACCGGCCCCACTAACATCAACGCTATAAGTGGACAGCGCCCCCGCACGAATGTTCAAGGGTCGTCTGCTGAGACGTCAAATACTGCCGCTGCCGCTGCCGCTACTGACGACGTAGCGGCGCGGCGCGTGAGTATTAGCGTTAGTTTTGACGCCGTCACAGTGCTGAGCCAGTGCGAAGTTATCAGCGGTGCTGTGCTTTCAGGTGTTGCTAAAACCAGCAACAATAATAACAACAATATCAATAGGGATTTTTCCACAGGTGGTGGCGGAGTGGGGAAAGAGTCGATCGCGCCTCCTCCGTTTTCTGCTGAAAAAAGCACCACTCAGCACATCTCTCCGCAGACACCGCCGCGCCTGGCAGCGGCGAAGACAAGCAACTTGAGGGACAACATCAACAGTAACAGTAACAGTAATAATAGTAACATTAAGAATAGTGTCGAACCGTACGGCTAACAGCGGTAGTACTGCTTCGCCCGGAACTAATCACAAAAGCAAAAAGAATAACATCAACAAGACAAGGCGCCAAAAGAGAGCGAAAAAGAAGACTGGACAGGCGCGCGGGGTGTCACCGGAGGCGAGCAACTCTCTAGCAGAGTGGGACTTCACAGGGACGGAGACAGGGAAAGCCACCAAGGCTGGCCGCTCGGGCGCCGGCAGCGGCGGCGGCAACGCTGCCACACCCCCGTCACCTCAGAAAAACTACTTCAAACGCTATCGTCTGTCTCCCGCGCACTCTGTCAGCTCTTCCTCTTCCTCTTCCTCTTCCTCGTCATGTTCTGACTCTTCTTCTGCCTCCCGCTCCTCCTCCTCCTCCTCTTCCCGCGCGTCACAGCCCACCGCCGGCACCCTGTCCATGTCGCCCCCGCGCACCGGCAGCGGCGGCACGCGCGCCTTCAGCAGTTTCCTGGGCCTCACCTCCTCTCCCGGCCCCGCCAACAGTATTTCCGAGAGCGGCGGCGGCGCGGGTGCTTTTGGGGATAATGGTGATGGTGGTGGTTTCGCCGCTATCATCGGCAACGCCCCCTCCGCTGCAACGGCACCCGTCACAAGTGCTAACACGAACGGAAATAGTATCAGCGCCAACACTCACCCAAACGAGGATGGCATTGGCGGGTACTTTGCCATCGACTTGTCTGTCTCTCAGGAGGCGGCGACGCCGACGGTACCGCACCCCAAGAGTCCAGGAACAGCAAAAACAACAGCAACAACAACAACAGTACCAACAAAAGTGCCACCGTCGCCTCAGTCGGAAGCGTCTGCGAAGTGTGTGGTCGCAAAAAGGACAGAAGACAAACATAACACAGCAACCTGACCAGTGTCAGAAACCAACGTTTTCCTCCACATGCGTTGCCTCCTCCCCCTCCCCGCAACGCTCGCCGGCGCGGGCAGTGGACCTGCGGCGACTCCTAAGCACCACAGACGATGTACACTCTCTCAGCCCCGCATCTACTGCTACCGTCGCGGCAGCGACTGAGGCGGCAGTGGCAGGCGAGGAAGAAGAAGAAAAGCCAACACGACATCCGCAACAAAAGTAACAACAACAGCAGCAAAAAGCAAAAACCGTCGCGCCCTCCACAGACTCCGTGCTGCAGGAGATGGAACTGCTGCTCTCACCGCCGTCAGTAGATGACTTGAGTATAGGGGGCGGAGGCGCGGGAGGGGCGTCGCCCATCGCCATCACACGGGAGGCGACGATGACACCTTCCGAGGCGCTCAACATGCGAATGAAGGCAATGAGTGCCGCCGCCACTGCCGCCAGACGCGCGGAGGGAAGTAACACTTATAACAAGAACAAAAACAACATCAATAATAATGGCAGCAACAATCGTTATCATAACACTACTACCACTACTAGTACTGACGCATCCTCGTGCCCCCCGACGCGACCCCTCACAGCCCCTCCGCCTCAGACAACGCCTGACTCGGGTGCGCCTCCCGGCCGCTTTGCCTCTGCCGTCAGCCCTTCCCGCCAACAGCAGCAGCAGCAGCGGCAACAAGGCGCGAACGATAAACGCGACGCTAACAACCCGAGTAACAGTAATCCGAGGGGCAGTCGTTCTGGTGGCAAAAACATCAACAGTAGTACCCCTAAGAGGGAGTCCTGCACTAGTTCTATTGCATTCCCGAGGCCGTTGGCTGCGCGTTCGCCCCCGCCGTCACATCCGGGACCGGCCACCATCACCACCACTGCAGTATCAACGGGGCCAACACCAACAAAAGGGAACGAGAGTAACGCACAAAGTGGTAGAACCTCTGCTGCTGCCAACCGTATAAGTGATAATAATAATAATAATAATAATACTAACAATAGTGACAGAACCGCTTCTTCCCCTCGATCGCGAAACAATGGCAGAAATAGCAGAAATCCTACTGCTACGGACTCCGCCGCCGCCACCGCCTCGCCGCTCCCGAGTGGTCCGGCCCTGCGGAGTGGGCCGTCAGAGGCGGCACGCGCAACGCCGAGTACATACCGGTCGATCTCACCGCTGCCAATAATAACAATACCACCCCCGGCACGGAGGGCACAAGGAATGACACCAAGAACAATAAGAGGACGACGACAATTAATGATTATAATGATTACGTTGATGATGATGGTGACAAAAAGACAAACACCGCGGCACAGGCGCCACCAGCAGTTTCCGTGTCACCCGCGAGCGTCCCACACCGCCGCCGCGCCGCCAGCACCAACAACGTCGGCGGTGCCCGGCAGCTCAACGCACTTCAGCACTCCACACGCTACAGCAGCTGCTACGCGGCCCCAGGGGGATTTTCCATCGATAATAACAACAACAGTAACAGCAATATCAACAAGAACAACAAGAGCGAAAATGGTAACAGAATGCATCTATTTTCGAGTGGTGAGGAGTTTTTCGCTCCGCCGTCTCCCGGCACGTTTCCCCTCATCCATAATAATAATAATAATAACAGTAATAGTAAAAGTAATGGTGCGGGCGGCGGTTATCATTACGTTAACACGAGCAACAATACAACATGCCCCACGACGGCTAGTCAGAGCCCCTGCGCCAGTCCCGGCAGCTGCCGTGCCTCGCCGCGCCTCTCGCTTCCTCACTCGTCCCGCAACAGCACCAATAATAATAATAATAATAATAATAACAAGTACAGCCCCAGCAGCAGCAGTGCGCTGGAGCGCCGCATCCCCTCACGGGAGGACTCCTTCGCCTCTACGCCCTCAAAACAACAACATACAACAACATCATCAGCAGCGTCAGGCGCCGTCGCCGTCCTTCACAATGCAACGCGTCTCACGCCAGCACTCGGCGGAGGCGGTGACGGAGCTGAGCGGCGGTCTGCCGGCGCTGGCGGGACTCCCGACACCGCCGCCCGCTACCCCTACCCGCAGCCCAGGAGGAGGCGGCGGAGGGTCCCCTCTTGACGACTATCACCACAGCGGTTTTGACGATTCCAACAGTATGGAGGATATCATGGCCTACGCGGCGCCGCCCCCCAGCCGCCGGCCCCGCCCTGCCACCGCCTCCTCTTCCACTAATACTAATACTACTGCTATTACTAATGCTTCTAAGAGTAACAAGGGTGGCACAGCTACAGTCAGTGCCGCCGCTCCCTCCCCTTCGACACCGCAGCGCCCCTCAACGGCAAGCCCCAGCTCTCCGGCGCTTTACCGAAGCAGCACTCGTCGTCATGATGATTATGATTATGATGAGAATAGTAATAATAACGACATTAGTAATAGTCCGGGCACAGAGAACTTGCTGCTGTACTCCGCTGCCTCCGCCGTCGTCGTTTCCCCTCTGGAGGATTCTCCTTCCACTCAAAATGCTGTGAGTAAGTTTATGGACGATCTGGCCGCGACGTTTCCTGGTAGGCGTGACAGCGGCGGTGGCGGCGGCGCTCGCTTTGCCAACAAGAATAAACACACAACAAATGCAGAAGCAAAGCGACCAAATACAGAGGAGGAAGACGACATTGAGTTTCATTTGGAAGGTCTGGCCGAGAATACAGACAGTAACGAGGCAAATGCTCTTGACATCTCTGCTCGGCGACACTCCGCACTACGCAAGTGATAGAAAGAAGTCAAACGACGACGTCGCCATCGTGATGGACTTGGAGGTCTCCAACACCTCCGACATTATTGTTGAGGCGCTGCGCCTGCGGGGCGACGGCCAAACACCACAACATTATCAACAACAACAACAACAACAGGAGCAGCAGCAAACTGAGCAATATTACCAGAGCAGCTGCCAGCGGCCTGTCAGCCCAATGGCAGATCTGATGGCGGAGGTGGAGCGCGAGGTGCAGAGAGGCAGACGCGACAGCGGCGACGTAAGCCCCGCACCCCCCGCGTCGCCGCCTCCGCAGATCATCACACCCACCAGCACCAAATCCAACGCCCTCTCACCTTCAAAATTGGCGGAAACGACGGAAGAAACAACACCCGCGGCGTCGGCCGCCGCCACCGCTACATCTCCTTCAGCCGTATGGCGGGGTACTTCTCCGCTGGCGGGTGGAAGCACAACTAATTTTGAGAGTGCGCAAGACATCGCTTCCGCCGCTGCACTTCCTCCCCACGTGGGTTCTTTCTCCTCCTCCTCTTCGTCTTCATCGTCTTCTTCTAGCTCCGGCTCTTCCTCTTCTTCTTCTTCTTCTAGCGCCTCCTCCTCTCCGCACTCCTCTGTGTTCGATGAGGCTGAGCTGCCTGAGACAGAAGAAGGCGACGGCGACCGTAACGGCCAAGCATACAACGCGCCCCCGACGCTGCCCAAGTCGTTCAACTCTGCCCTTCTCTTCCCGAGTGCCAGCGGCAGCGACAGCAGCGACAGTGAGAGCCCGTGCTAGCGGACGTAATAAGAGCAGCAAGCGTACTAGTACCGTCGCTAACAGCAGCAAGAGAAGAGGCAGAGACGGTGCCGGTCGGTAGGAACAGTTATAACAATAACGATAACAAGAGTAATCACACGACCCAACCAGGGAAGAAGCGACAGGGCACCACCACCTTTAGTAAAGACGACGCCCCTACGGCGTTTCAGAACGCGGGGTACGACGTTACATGCCTCCCGCCCACCTCTCCCCCGCACTCACGAAATCCCAACGACCAACAACACCGCCGCAGACTCTCAGGAGGCAGCAACAGCAGTGGCAGCAGCAGCGGCGGAGACAGAAATAGAGATAGAGATGGAGATCGCGAAGACCACTTTATCCACGACGGCAGTGGCGATGATAATGATGGAAATAGTGGTGATGGTGCTTCTGGTGCTGCCCCTGGGAATGGAAACAGTAACGGCAGCAGTACACTCCGCAGGCGCGTGGTGGTGGTTGTCGACGCCGCCGCAGACGACATGAGCGGAAATGAGGGAGCGGAGGGAGGTGCGCGAGGCGGCGGCAGCGGCAGCGGCAGCGGTAGTAGGAGCAGCAGTAATGGTAATAGTAATAGGGGTGGTGGTGGTGATTACTGGCGGGGAGGGAGAAGGAGTGAGTCCGGGAAAAGCGAATGGTGGAGGAGAAAGAAGGCACACAACACCTCATACCAGGTCCATTCTCACCAGGCGCAAGTAAACAATAGTATTCTTTCTGTGTAATGAATTCTTTTTTTTCTTTTCTCTGTTGTTTGATGTGCCCTGCATTTTTCATTTTGTTGCTGTTCTTTACTGAGTATTACAACCTATTTAGTTCCGTAGTTTTCTCTTTATTCTCTAGTATTTTTTTTTGTTCTTTCAAGTTCTTGTATATAACCCCACTCCTTTTTTTCTTCTTCTTCTTTGAGCAAGGAGACTTCTCACCTTCTTTGCCTATTTACATAAGTATTATAGGTGCATATTTTGAAAAAAAATATAATCTGCCCCATGTGCATATAAATACGACATTTATTCCTTCCCTCTCTCTTTTCTTTTCCCTTTTTCTTGCCGATACGCACTGAGCCTCTTGTGTGCCTCTATAACCCACACAAAAAATATTTTTTCTTTACTTCTATATATAGTCTTCTTTCTCTCCATTTATATATGTTGTCTTTCCTTTTCTCTTCTGATTACTGAATTATGTAGATTGATTGCTTCCAATGTTTCAGTTTGCATTTTATCCGTTGATTAATTGCAAGAGCTGCTGTTATGGCACTGTTATTTGTTCTTTTATGCTTTGTCACAGGGGCATATACAGCAAAAGCACCGTGGTGCGCGACATGCTTTCATTTTTCACTCAATGAATTTCACCTGCTGATGATTAGAACATATTTATAATCGTCTCAACTATACTATTTCTTCAATTTCCCCTACCTGAATCTTTTCAATAGGACTAGGCAAAATAGCGTTTTCAGTAAAATATTATTCATTTTTTTTCTCCTGAGGAAGTCCTCTACTTTCTCTTTTTATTTTTTTTAGCGATTAACGCAGGTCATCTCTCCTAACAACTTCTTTTCTTAACGTATTAATTTCCTTTTCCACATCGTATATCTCGGTCAAAAAAGAATTCCTTAACACTCACAAAAAAACAACAAAAATGCCCCGACGCCGCCGACGCAATCGGGGCCGTAATAACAATGAAGACTATTATTACGACTATGAGGAGCAGCAGCAAGAATCCGTAGCAGCAGCGGCACAACACCAATATCAACAACAACAACAGCAGAACTACTCTCAAGGTTTCTACTATCAACCGCCACAGCATGTTTCGTATCCACAGCACCATGCGGCACCCTTCCCTGCGGCCAACAGTGTCGCCAGTCGCAATGTCAACAGTAGCAGTAACGATAACATAAATGCTGCTCTACGGCGTGGTTTTGTCGAAACTCTCACAGAATTGGTGAACAACTTGCGAGATTTGTACACTGATCAACGGGCAAGTCGCGGGGTGGCTTTGGCCCTTCAGCAGCGGCATCAACAAGAGAATCACCGACACCAACAACAGCAGCAGCAGCCTTCACAGATAGCTATAGAAATGGGCGGCATTATCAGCAGAATGAGTACGCATACTCTTACTGGGAAAACCACCATGAAGATGAGAATGAGTACGATGAAGGCTACGAAGAGGAACACGAAGAAGAGGAGGATGAAGAGGATGAGGAGTACAGTGAGGGAAGCTCCATCGCACCGTTCCCTTTGGTTGACCACAACACGGCACGCCTGAGGGCAGAGATGGGGGAGCTGGCGCAGCGGCTGCAGGCGGCCGCAGGCACACTGCTGTCCGACGTCAAAGATATAATGGGCCACAGCTACGCCGTCAGCAGCGCCGACACCACCGACGCCGAGCGGCTGACGCGCCTCGCAAAGGCCGTCTCGCGAATGCCGGAAAAGTATCGCGGGAGCGACAAAACGGCGCTGCTGCTGCAGGCGCTGGCGACTTTCTACGCGTCGGTCGCGGGGGTCGAGCGTCAGTTGCTGCTGGCGGCGAATACCAGCAGTGATGCGGACCTTCTTCGTGATAATAATAATAATAATAGTATAGCAGCGGCGAGCAGCAACAACTGTAGTGCTGTGGCTCGCGGCGGCTGCGTGCACCGCGTGCCAGGGTCCGTGCAGGAGGCTATGTCGGACGCCCTCGCTGAAATACGCAGCGGCAAGTGCGCGGAGGTGCATGTGAGTTGGGCCGACCGCTGGGTCGGCGGGCGGCTTCTGGCGGAGGCGGCAAAGAAGTTCGACTCTCTCGGCCGCGCGCTGGCGCTGGCGCTGCCGAGGCTGGAGCTCACGACAGACGAGGCGCAGCCGCAGTGCCCGGTATGCTTAGAGACGTGGGGATCTGCCGTGCGGCGTGTGGGCAGCGCCCCGCATGGTGGCCGCGGCGCACAAAATACTGGACAGTTTGGTCAGAGCGGTGGCTCAGGCTTTGGTCGTAACAGCGAGCGCAGTAATCGTAACCCTAATAATAATAATAATAATAATAATAGTCGCAATCCTCATTCCCGTAACGGCAACCAAACAAATACTGTGCGCATCATTCGGCCGTTCATGTTGTCCTGCTGCCACCGCGTGTGCCGGCAGTGCCTCTGGCAGATGGCGAAGGAGGACAACTCTCATGTGCGCTGCCCTGTGTGTCGCAGGAGGCAGAAGATTGCCGTCGCGCGAGACGCTGATAACGACTCCTCCGTCGCCGCCGCCTCCTCCTCCTCCAGTAGCGTGTATGATGACTACTCCTGGATACGCTGAATGAGTGGATTGCAAACGTGAAGCAGCGCGTTTATGGCGTGCACTAATGAACAACAAAAAATAATTTGCACGATTAAGGAAATCAAAAGAAAAAGTGACCGAATACATGAAGTGCCGCTTTCAAATAGCTCGTCGCTCCGCTTCAAATTTTGTTGAACATTTAATGTTTCGTACATCTACATATCAGATGCGTCAATTTTCGAGTAATAGCTGTGGGTGTATTACCTCTTGCGGCTGTGCAAATGTGTGGCCAGAGATCGCGTTTCTTTCTTCTCTGATCTCTCTGCTTCTCTTTACCTTTCTCCTACTGAATCCACTTCATCATTAAAAAAGACTCTTCCAAAAAAGAAAGAAAGAAAGGAAGGAAGAAGAAGATGCCTCGTCGTCGGCGGGGGCGGCGCAACGCGGCACAGAATAACGATGCCTACTACAACTACCAGCAGTATGAATACGATGAGGAGGAGGAGGAATACGGCGGGCCTACAGCGACGACGACGATTATAATAATAGTAATAATAATTATAATAATTATGACCACCACAGCAGAGGTGGAGGAGCAGCAGCATCGGAGTTGAGCTCCGCTGAGAGTGGCGGCGTTCCCGACCCTTACACCGCCCGCGAGGCGCTGCGGGCCGTTCGCAGGTTTATCAGCCTGTGCACCGCCGCCGGCGACCGCGCGCTGACGGGCATGGCGGAGACTCTCGGCTTCGGCTTCGCTCCTCTCGAGCCTCACATGACGCTGGAGGAGCAGCTGCGGGCGGCGGCGGCGGCGGTGGCGGCGCGGACAAGCGGTAATAATACGAATACTCCCGCTGCTGTTGCTACTGGGGGGCGTCACGGTGTCTCCTCCTCCTCCCCCTCCTTTGCATCGCGCCTCCCCCCACCGCCCTCACCACCCCCTCCGTTACTTCTGTCGGTCATTGCGTCCTTTTACTCTGAAATGATCGCCCTGCAGAGACAGCTGCAGATGCACTTTGCCGACGGGCCTGCGATGGTGACTGCGACGCTGGTGATCGCTAGTCACGCCTTCGCCGCCGCCGACAATACTTTCATGCAAATGAATACTACTACTACTACTACTACTAACACTACTGACACTACCAATAGTAATCGTCATAACCACCATCAGCGGCGCCCCGCCGCACGCACTAATGCGTCAGTCTCCGCACAAGGGCCGTCTCTCTCTGCCAACAGCAGCAGCAGCAGCCACTCCTGGGTGGGCGCCCAGATGCTGTCGGCGGCCGCGTCCCGCCTCTCGCTGCTGCGGGCGGCGCTGCGGCTGATAGAGCGACAGCTGCAGCCGCTGGCGCGCGGGCGGCGGCGCTTTTCCTTTCCCTCCAGCGGAAAGTGTCCTCTCTGCCTGCGGCGGTATGGCCAGGAGGTGCCGCGCGACAACCCGAACCCCGCGGTGGCGACGACGCTGCGGAGAGCGGGAGGGGGAAACGACGGGACGAGTGCTCGCACTTGGAAAGGGCGGCGCGCTGCCGGCGTGTGAGTGCGGGCGGCGGCACTGCGGCCGTGTGACCGCTTTTTGCATTCCGGGCTGTCACCACTCGGTGTGCCTGCCGTGCCTGTGGGGGCTGGCGGACCACGCCGACGGCTTCTTCACGTGCCCTCTGTGCGACGACGGCTGCGGCAGACTCACCAAGCGGGAGACTGACTGACTGACTGACGGAAGCGGTGGTGATACGCGGGGCGTTGGTTGAGAGAGTGCGCGACGCGGAGAAAGAAGGAGGCGCAAGGCGTGCTTTGTAGGCAAGGAGAGAGGGGGGGGGGGGAAAGGGGGGGGTCAAAGAGTTACCACAACTTTCCCTTTATTTGCTCTGTTTTTCTATTTGTGTTCCCTTCGTCTTACTACTAATAAGAAAGTATTTTAAATGTGATCTTTCGTACTTCAATAGTCAGATGATGAAAGATTTATCTATGATTGAAAGAGTGAAGCACGCTATTGATTTGTTTTTTTATTCCGCAGCACATGTGTCATCATCACGTTGTATTGGTTGTCTCTCTATATTCTCTCTTGCTTTTCTCACACAAATACTTCAAGTCACACTTTTTTATCCCTTTTCCTTCCTCTTTTCTCTTCATATTCTAAAACAGAAATTCCAAAGTAATTACGCACACGACAGGAAACTCATTCAGAATGCCACCACGCCGGGTAGGGGGTAGGGGGGCTCGCGGCGGAGGCGGCCGCGGCGGCAACAACAATCGCGATACTACCAACAACAACAATAGTAGTGGTAGTGGTGCTAATCGCGGCCGAAACAATTCTCACAACAATCACACACGCGACAACCATCCGCGCCGCGGCAGCCGCCGCACCACCGCAACTACAACTACTACGACGACGCAGGCGCCCCCAGCGGCGGCGAATCAGAGATGGAGGAGGACGACTTTGAATCATTTGCCGATTTTGGCGATTTTTTCAACTTTTCAGACTTTGGCATGTTCGGCTCCCTCGGCGGCGGCGGCTCTGCCGGAGGCGACGTGCAGTACATGACGGACGGCATGCTGGAGAGCGGCTGCTACGATCCCGACGCGCTGTACGTCAACGTCGGGGAGGACGGCGTGCCGCGGTACTATCTGGGCGGCTTCGAGGTGCCCCCGCCGGCGGAGAGGCACAGCAGGAGGAGGGGGGGAGGGAGAGGGGGCCGCCGGAGGGGCGGGAGGGGCGGCACCCGTGGGCGTGGGCGTGGGCGTGGCCGTCGCGGATATGATTATGAAGATGATGGCGATGGTGGTGGTGATAGTGACCGTAATAATAATAATATTAACCGTTACGGAAACAGCGCCAGCCGCTCCGCCGCCTTTGCGCTGGCGGACTATCTGCAGCACCTGATGATGCGCGCTAGCAGTGAGGAGGATGAAGAAGGAGAAGAGGAAGAGAGTAGCGAGGAAGGCGACAACACTGGCACGGGGCGCTTTGAGACTCTCAGTGATTTGGTCGATCTCTTCATCGCGCCCCGCGGCGGGGGAGCGACTGACGAGCACAGCGATGACGGCGGCGGCGGCAGCGATAGCTCCACTGCCTTCACCGCCAGCGATGCCCAGTACGACGCGGCCGCGGCGCTGCAGACTCTGCAGGAGTGCGCGGCGGAGCTGCAGGACGCCACGGACGCCTTTTTCGCCGCCGTCGCGCGCGCCCGCGGCCGGCACTGGGCCTCCAGCAGCGCCGACGCGACGGCCGGCGAGAGGCTCGCGCGCGTGGCGCGGGCGGTGGCAAAGGCACCCGCGGGCGCCGCCTCCAACCCGAGGTGGTCGGCGCTGCTGCGCGACATCACCGTGTATGACACCGCCGTCGCCGCCGTCGCCGCACGCGTCGCGGCAGTTGCCGCCAGCGAAGCCGTGCCGGGCGGCGTGCGGATGGTTCTAGACGGCGGCGGTGGCGGCGGCGGCGGGGGTAACGCTGGCCCTCGCCGCGCGGGGGCAAAGTGGACGGGGGCCCGGATGATGGCGCGCGCCGCCGCTCTGCACGCGTCGCTGTCGGCGGCGCTCCCGCGCGCGCTGCGGCAGCTCGGACTGCTGGCGGAGGCGGTGCAGCCGCAGTGCCCCGTGTGCCTCGAGCCGTGGGGGGCGGAGGTGGCGGTAGGCGAAGGGAGTCGGCGGCGGACCCGCAGCAGCGGCGGCGGTGGGGGCGACCGAAACGATACTACTCTCACAGCAGCAACAGCAACAGCAACATTGACAACCGCAGGCGCAGTGGCAGAGCCGTTAAACACCACATCTAATGAGGACCGCACAGCCGCGGGTGCGAACGCGAGCGCTGACGCGGTGCGCTGTGTCGCGCCCTTTACCCTCCGCTGCTGCCATCGCGTGTGCCGCCGCTGCGTTTTCCACATGGCACGCCACACCCGCCGCCGCCGCCGCCGCCGCAGCAGCAGCCACCACAGCGGCGGCGGCACCACCACCACCGGGCGGCGGGCGGAGGCGGCGGCGGCGGTGGTGGTGCGCTGCCCTGTGTGCCGTCAGAAGCAGCGAGTGCATCTCCCCGCCGATGATGACGGCGGCGCCTCCGCGGGAGACTCCGCCGAGAGTGACGGCAGCGATGAGGAGGGCGATGTGTTTGTCGGGGACTATATCGACTGGGGCGATGAGATGGAGGAGGAGTGGGGGGAGGAGGGGGAGAGTACGGCAGCAGCGGCAGCGGCAGCGGCAGTGGGGCCGAGGACGACTGGGAAGATGTGTGGGACTCGTCCAAGGAGGATTACGACGATTACGACGATTACGACTGAGAGGGGGTGGAGTCGGGACAACAGATACACTCTCTAGGCAGTCAAAACAATACACTTACTTCCCTCTTTTTTTTTCTCTCTCTCTTTTAATGGTCCTCAACTTCGGCCTACACAATGTCGCACCGCGGTGGTGATGCGCTTCGTGCCCTTGTTTTACTGTTTTTATCACATCAGATACTCACTTTTCACAGCAGTATTATCGTTTAAAGTACGTCATAGATCTTGTTTACTTCTTTCCTGCTTTTCTTTTTATTTCCGTGCTGTGTTTTCGTTTGACAAATGAGAACATCTTCCAGATTTAACTGCACCAACAGATTCTACTATTACTTTACACTTTACTCACACTTTTGTTTTTCTCGTCTCTTGTTCTTTTTTATTAAAAAATCCTTTTCTGTTGTTGAAAACGCATTATCCTCTTTCTAGTCCCTTCTCAGCAGGACATTTGATACTTTTTGCTTATTTGTACTCGTAAGAATGGTTCATTGCAGGCTATCAAGTATGGTACAGGGCGCTCATTGCATTTCTAACTGCTTGTGCACCCACCCGGGCACGATTTCTGCTACTTGAAAAAAAAAACTCCGGAGCTGCTGGAGAACGTTGTGTACACTCTGCTTCCGGCGCTGCGCCGCGGCAGGCGTGTTGGCTAGCCACTTTCACTCTTTCTTCTCCTCCACAACTCGTAGCTTCTAGCAAACATAAGCTTTTTTATTCTGATTAAAAAGCATCTATCTATCCCACGTAATTAAAAAAAGAAAAGGAGTACGCACCCACTCATTCATCCAGCCAACCACACACACGCAGCACCACCTGTACAGCATAGAACCATTTTTACTCACATTTTAGCTGCAATTATCTCCAAATAATACCACCAAAGTCTCAACCATGACCGACGCCCCCACAGCCCCCTGCGTCGAGTGGTATCGGCAGGAGATCACCGCGATGCGCGCGGCGCACGCGGCGGAGCTGGCGCGCATGGACGATTACATCGCGGAGAAGGTGCGGCGTGTGCGGGACGAGGTGCAGCGCGAGAGGGACGCGCTGCAACTGGAGAAGGAAAGGGCGAGAGAGCGGGAGGCGGAGCTGAAGACTGCCGTCGCTCAGCTGGAAACGCGGCTGGCGGAGGCGCAGGGGAGGAATGAGAGAATGATGCAGGCGTTTCATGATGGCGTAGAGCGGGAGGGGCGCGAGCGCGCGGAGCTTGCGAAGGAGAGAGACAACATACGCGAGACGGCGGAGCGCGACCGGCAGGCGCTGGCGGCGGAGTGGAAGGGCGCGCTGGAGCTTGAGAAGGAGAGGGCGAGAGAGCGGGAGGAGGACCTGAGGGCCCAACTGGCGGAGGCGCAGTCGCAGCTACGGCAGCAGGAGGCGCGTCACGCCGCCGAGCGCCGAGAGATGGCGGAGACACTTCCGCTGCGTGTGGAGGAGCGCCGCGCACGAGAGGCGATTGAGGCGGCGCAGCGCGGTGAGCGATCGACCATTCTCTTTCCTTTCCTCCGCCTGACCTTGCTGGGGCGGAGGCGCGTGGGAGACTTTGACGTCTTGTCCATCGGTGAAGGTCTCTACAAGCTGTGGAAGGCCTACTACAAGACGGGCGTCATCAGTCAGGCAGAGCTGCGCCAGCTGCTGAGGGAGGAGACGCAGATTGACCGTTTTTACCTAACCATCGAAGGGAAAGGAAAGTGGGCTAGCCCAGCCCTCACCATCCCCCAGGACGAAGTGGAGCGCTTTTATGCCGACGTCGTCTCCCAACTGCCACAACTGAAGTATTTCGGCATTTTTGACCTCCCCTCCGTCAATCTCTACCACGACCCGGCACAGCCGCCGCTGCCGCCGTTGGTGACTCTTCTCCAACTCAGCCAAGCCCCCTACACGCTTGAGGAGCTCAAGCAGATCCGTGAGCGCTACCCGGGACTGACGCAGATTACGGTGCACACAGCCAAATGTACCAATTGGGGCGAAGCGGCTAATATAGTTGACATGGAGGAGCGGAAGCGGCGGGTGAAGGAAATTCTTAATATTCACACGATTACCTGGTATTGATTGCTTGACGCTTCTGTGATTCCCTTTGCCTGTTTTCCCCTTACCTGGGTTCTTTTTCCTGGTGTCATCCGTGCCGAGGGGTGCGGCTCCCATCGCACACAATAGTGCTTGTTGCTTGTTGCTTGTTTCTCGTTTTTTTTTTTTTACAGGCGGATGGAATTATTACTTTTGTTTTGTTTCTTCCTCACCCAAAATATTCATCATTAGAAACATATTAAAGTGAAAAGCATCTGCGGCAGCTCTCATCCTTTTCTCTCCCCTAAATTAGTAATAATAAATAATGATTAGATACTGCAACTTGCGTCTTTCCCTTCCTCGCCCCTCACTGACATTTTTTACTTTCTCTCTTTATCTCTCTCTTTTTCTTTCTTCATTTAGAGGCAACTTGCGAATTACAATGCATTCCCCGTTGCCTGAATCGCGGAGGCACTTATCAAAACATATTGTCTCTTAGTTCCCACCACAGCAGGTTTTTCTTTTCTTCTAACTTTCCCTTCTATTTTGTTTTCCTTCTTCCTCTTTTCTTTAGCCTCTCAACTTTTTTTTTACCTTTCTCTTTGATGTCAGACGCTCTCACCGCGTTTATTTTTAATTACTTAATTTATTCATTCTTTCCTTGTGCAGAGAATGCACGACGAACGCGGAAGGCGTCGATTCTCCCGTTCCCTATATTGTTTTCCCATTACTCCCCGTCGTTTTTATTTTTTCTATTTTCTTTGTTTCTTCGTTTCCCTTCTCATCTCAAGCACGTTCCATTCCTTGGAACTCTTATCGCTTGCTTAGAAATTGCTTAATTCTCACTGAACTTTTCCAGTGCTATATATATATCATTCCAGGCTTACTTACTCCCCGCCTCTAATTCAAAAATAAACACGAAAAGAAATTATCTACAATGTCTTCTTTCGCTGCTCTCTTTTTCCCAGACTCACCAACGGAAGACGGCGTTCTCCCTTCTGTGCTTTCTGTGGTGTCTCTCTTTCTCCTTCTTCTTCTCTTGTCTCTCTCAGTCTAGTGCCGATGGTAGGAATTCCTCTGTTCCCTCGTCTTTTCTGCTGACCTTTTTTTCTACTGTCTGCCTCATCATTGATGCCTTTCGTTCATTCTTTCTCATTGTCTTCGTTCCCCCGCCCCCGCTGCCCCCTCCTTTGCACACCCACGCAGATCCCCTAGCTATCATCTCTCGCTCTCGCGCAAAGCAATCCCCAACCACCACCACCAACACACACCCACCCAACCCCACCACCACCCAGCACCCACCATGGCCAAGGGCAACAAGTCCGCCGACGCCAAGGGCTCGCAGAAGCGCCAGAAGAAGATCCT